>JAKCWG010000141.1:0-94887 GCA_021464415.1 Lonicera japonica | reverse complement strand
GGAATTTCTTCTCCGAAACCCCTTTCCCCACGAAGGGAAATAACAACTCCACGTGTTCCCCACGAAGGGAATTTTTTTCCGAATTCCTCAGAGTTAGGAATTTTTCGCATTCCCCACGATTGGGAATTTCTCTTCCTCCGAAACCACTTTTCCCCCCCCCCACGAAGGGAAATAACGACTCCACGTGTTCCCCACGAAGGGAATTTTTTCCGAATTCCTCAAAGTAGGAATTCTTCGCATTCCCCACGATGGGAATTTCTCCGAAACCCCTTTCCCCACGAAAGGAAATAACGACTCCACGTGTTCCCCACGAAGGGAATTTTTTCCGGATTCCTCAGAGTTAGAAATTCTTCGCATTCCCCACGATGGGAATTTTTTTTTCCGATCCCCTTTCGCCACGAAGGGAAATAACCTTTACCGTGCATTCCCCACGAAGGGAATAACTTTATCCCCACACTCCCCACGATGGGAGTTTTCAAATTTCTCAAAGATATTATTGATTTCTTCTTAAAAACTCCAGATCCCCACGAAGGGATGTATCACGAAACCCAAAGCATTCATTCTTTCATTTTTTCCTAGGATTGGGAAACCTTTGAAACACTTTTCTACTACGATCATTTTGGACTCAGCAAAAGGCCCAACCCCCGCACAAAGTCCTATACACTGAGGGTGGTGTGCCACTGAGGGTAGCGTACCGCTGAGGGTAGACGGAAGAAAGGACTGATGTATCGTGTTGCCTGACCGAAAGAAAAGGGCGGTCGCGGATTGCATGGCCTGGAACACGTTGAGGTCCATGTGCCAGAAAGGGTATATTCTGATTCAAGTATCAACACATAGAGACTCACCCGAGAGTCGTGAATCGTTGTCTTCTTATCGTCCCTGAATTCTTGCGGCCAAGAATCCCGGGACGAGAGGGTCTGTGAACACCCCAATCCATGACTCTCGGGTGAACACTGTTTTTCTTAAACAAGCATCTCGCATCAAGTATTGAGTCATCATGCATATAGAAGACCATTACGAAAGACTCCAATTTTCGGACGCATCGGGAGTCTGATATTATCTTTGTTGCCTCTTTGCTTACTAGGATAGGGATCGACCTGCCTGGTCAGGTCGCAGGGTGCGGGGCATTGGCCGTACCCCATGCGGCTACCCCTGCGGTTGGCCTCTTTTGGAGCATTTTTGGCCGAATTTTTTCTATAAATAGGACCCTTAGGATCCCATTCGGGATCATCAACACTCAATAGCGTTTTTAGTAAGAAGAGGTTCTGTGAAAATTATTAGAAAGGTCTTTCTTTGAGGGAATTTCTAGAGAGAGAGAGTTAGAGAGAAAAAGTTAGTGAGAGAAAGTTTTGGAGAGAGAAAGTTCTAGAGAGAGAAAGAGGCAAAGAAGGAAATCAAGGCAAGACTCTTCTTTCGTCTTCAAGTGCATCAGGTACGTCTTTCTACAACTTTTCTAGTTTTCAATACTGCATTTCAATATCTTTTTTAATATAGAAAATGAGATAACTTGCAAAGAAGTCCATTGTTTTCTAAACTAGTCCCTTCTAAGTTTTACAAGAAATCTAAAATCCGTTTTGACACGTTTTCAAAACAAACAAAAATACAAAAAAACAATTTCTAAACAAATGGAACTGCGAGACTCTAATTTCATTCTATGAATGAATACGTAGGCGCTCGCAAGGCTCGAGTCTGATTTCAAAATACTGCTATAAATTGAATTTATCTAGAAAGGACTATTCTGAAAACTATTTAAACTACTTGCAAGATATCTAAAATAGGAATTAGATGCATGATCCATTAAGAGATCGAAAGGGCGAATTGGGTGCCTAACACCTTCCCAATTCGTAACGTAGTTCCCGAACCCTAGCAAAGTCAATGAATCTCTGGTTTTAAACGTATGAACGATAATTCATTTTGAATTGTCCTTCGTACGATCTTTTGTTTGTTTTCTCGTAAAACAAACTGGCGACTCTACGAAACACATTTTCAAAGAAAACCGAGAACGAGGACTGCCTCTCGGGTTGCGGGTCCGGATTCTCACAGATAGCCGGCAACTCGGTTTCTTCCGCCCAAGGCAGGGACCACCTACCAGGTCCACCAAGACGCTACCTCATGCAGCCACACAGGCATACGCTACCTCACGCAGCCACAAAGGCATACGCTACAATAATCCTCACGTAGCCACCAAGGCATACGCTACGGGTAATAACCATCTATCTAGTAAGAATGGTGTGGCCATCCGATAATAAATACCAAACAACATCTAAATATAATCAACTCATCAAATCCATGAAATCATAAGAATATATAATCCAACAGATATAGATATGAATATACATACATTCCATATGTATTCGTACAACTCATATATATATATATCCATCCATGTTATGGGTACTTATACACTTTGTAAAACACGTAGTGGTATTGTTGTTGAGATTGAATAAGATCCGCCAAGTTCGTCAGTTAATAAAAGAAACCAGAAAATCATTAGTTTGGGAGGTTTCACATGTTTTCATCAATTTGGCCCCAAGCCAAGTCTAATACAATAAACAATGTGTATGAGTTCCCAAATAGCCTCCCACTATGATTCAAAGACTTCATTTATTCAAAACATATATGTGTATTTGACCAGCATACTTACGGACTGGCTAGGTAAGTAGAAAATCTCATAAATGTAACTCATAGCTTGAAACACAACAACAATACCATCAATATATGTACTTTGTCCAAAACATACTTTTAATCCCATAAATGACATCATACATAAGCGTATTAAAGCCTAGCGTGTATAATCGTATATGTACATGAAGGTCATATATCAAACTTTCTCATAAATCATATCCAATTGGGGATTTTTGTCTAATATTGTTATTGATGTCATATATGATGCAAATCTATCAAAAATATCCAAAGAAATTGACCCAAGCCCCATGCATATGCAACTTTGAGTAGAAAACCTAGGTTTTGCTTGATTTGGTGTAAATATGTTATAATAAGTTAAAAAGGAGTTTAAATACTATTGTTCCCACCTTAGGAGGGTCAATCCCTCGAAGAATCGCCGAAGAATTGAGCCGGAGAAGCACGAGTATGAAATCCCCCAATTTGAAGCTTTAAACCCTAGAAATGGTGAACTAAAGGAGGGAGAGGATGAAGATGATGATCGAGATGATGATGATGGAGTGTTTTTGATGTGGGATAAGAAGCCTCGAGTGATCCCTCACAATCGCCCAAGAAAGCCCCTCACTTCTCTCTTTACTGCTACTGAGGTTGTGTGTACCAAATGAGGAGAAAGGAGGAGAAGAAGATATATACAAAATCTCGCCAGTACGATGTAGTCGACTACATCTTCTCATGTAGTCGACTACATGATGTAGTCGACTCTCCCAATTTGATACGACCTACGGTGATATCGCACGAAACCCGCAAACACAACGAATTGGTTGTGCGAACCTCGACACAGATACACACGAAAACTGTAGCAAATTAATAAACTTGGACCGTTTCTACAATTAGATTTGAGTGGCACCGTGACCCGTTGCTTATAAAGAAGCAAGAACCTTGGTATATAAGGATAGATGGATTAATGGACACCGCGACCCAACACCTATAGAAAGATGCGAACCTTGGTATACATGAATGACGCCATAATTGATGATGATGAATCAATTAATAAGTCGAATGAACAATACGGACAAAACCGGATTTGTTCAACATGTTCTAAAAGAACAAATGAGAAAAGCTCTGACAATTTTATTAATCCATAGCTCTCTAATAAAATAATACAATCACCCCCTTTAAATAGGGTATAGAAAATAATTACTAATCCTAATACAATAAGGAAAGTAAAACAATCCTAATTGAATATCCTATTTGACTAAGGAAATATTCCTAAAACAATTCTAATTGAATAAGGAAAACATTCCTAATCCTAATTGAATAATAAAATAATAAACAATTCCTATAATTTAAAAATAATTAAAATACGATCTTCTTTGAATTTTTTTGCACGAGCTCTTGTAATCGGACCCATGAAAACTTGATTTGGGCCTACGTACGCTTCAATCCACGTGCTTGATTATATGCTAGCCTTGTCCGCATCATTCCCCTCCTCTTGAGAAGGATTTGTCCTCAAATCCGTGTGATGATGTTGCCCCATACCAATAGATATCTTTAGGAGATTCATGTACACTAGGTTTTCACGAGATTTATTTTGACCTTGTCGTAAATTAGTCATAACTTTTGATCGCACCGTTGGATCGGACTAATTTTTGGATATGTTGTTCGGAACACAAAGTTACTATCATTTCGCAACAGATTAGAGCGATCAGAGGTCTTTTAGGTATGAAAATCGACAGATTTCCGCAGGCTAGCGGGATTTGGGAAAAAAAAAATCTGATCGTATCCTTTTTTTTTTTAAATTGAATTGAAACTCTAACAAGAACAAAAATAAAAATAAAAAAGATAGATAAACGTAAAAGTAGAAGCTACCTCTGATACCTACTGATATGAACCACGATCGTATTTCTACCCAATAAGATGAATCCGCAACCCTTGACGCTGAAAAACGCAAGAACCTTGGAACCACGCGAAGTTAATGGAGGTGGAACCTCAACCCAATCCCGAAAACGAGATAGAACCTTGGTATAGTCGAAGACAAACAATCAATAAATGGGTTAATTGATTGCTAAGTCGAAGAACAATAAGAACCCTAATTCTGGCTGTTCGAGACGTTCTTAGAACGCAAGAGGTGAAAACACTCGAAAATATTAATTAATCAAAAGCTGCTTAAAACAATAGCGTTAGCTCCTTTAAATAGGAGTAATTAAACCTACTAGGTCTAGGAAAATAAACAAAAACGAAATTAATGGGTTTCCCACATAACTTGGGCCCCAAGCAAAACTAAACATAAATTAAACTTAAAATAAACAAAGCCTAGCCCAGCCCATTTATCTAATACATGCTTTTAATATCTTGGGGTGCTATTTTGAACATCTTCAATTGGGCCTTTAAGTAATGTCTTCCATTCTTGAACCTGATCCCCTTCAATGCTCCTCCATGCTTCAGCTTTGCTCATCATCTCTTGGACCATGGTCATAAGTGCCTCCTTGATCTTCTTGGCTCTAGCTCTAGTGATTGGGCCACTTGGAACCCGGATGGGATCTGCACAGCCTTCACTCCATGATCCAGCTCCAGTTCTATCCTTGGGCTCATGACAATTGCCATGTAGTAGACTACATGGCTATATTTTGTCTTCTTCAGCTTTTTGGTCAACAGCTCGACTTCGCACCCACTTTTGGGCATCAAGGAGTTGGATTTGGGTCTCGGCTGAAATACAAAAGTAGTAGAGGGGATTGAGATGAAGACGTGGTCAAAAAGGGGACTCATTTGGAGTTCGGATGAAGAAGTTATGGTCTTCCAAAGTCGGGTAAAAATCATTAATCGCGTAGGATCGAAACTTGAGCTTTTCGAACCGATTTCCGTCCGAGCCACCCCGAAACAACTTATGGTTATTATAACACACTTAAATATATTAATATGACTTGTTGGAGGTTTCCAAACCATGCCAACCTTTCCAGAACCCAATTTGGCCATCCGAAGCCCGATTCTGCCTTATACGTGACTTAGGCCGTGATTTGCGAGAGATGATTAAATTGGATGTCACAATATAGGTTTGTATATGAAAATACATATTGCAGACACATGAACATACTTATTTATATAAAATACTTTCTTCGATGCAATAGTTAAAACCATGCAATGCAATGTAATTCATACCCGAGTGCATGCGAACCCTGTTAGGACTCCTATCATAGTCACCGAAAGCTAACTACCCGACTAACCGAACTTTGTTCTAACATTCCATAACCATTTTCCCCACGTTCTCATATATCACACATGGGTAGTTGGTCTAAGGTCATATCCTTGTCGACACCGTTTCACCTATCCCGCCATACTATCGAGAGATATACTATATAGGCCAAGTATTCTTTACTTTCCTTTTATGGTTAATACTTTATGGATTCCATACTTGGCCTAGTAATAGGCACTATTGCTAACTTATCCATTCTAAGCGTATCCGTATCCTATCCTCCTAACTTACATTATTACATTACTATAGAATATTACATTGCTTAATTGCTTAATTGTTATTACATTATATTCATTATGATTCGGGTAATCACCTATGCCCCCGACTAGTGTCCTTGCGCTCTTATACCACATTCTAAGGTGCAATAGTTATTACTGCTTTCCACTTCACGAGTTAATACATTATGATTAACCTAGTGCTTTCCTGAGTGCATTATGATCTGTCTAATTATCTAACATCATTTACATAACACCAGAGGCATTGTATTATATATATATATATAAAACAATATAGATATGATACAACAATAATAACAATAATGATATACAATCACATCACATCACATCACATCGGTCCGTATCATATCTCTTGTATAATGCCTCGGTTCACCCCGCGGTCTAACCAGGCTTAGAACAACAAATCCAGCGAGCCCCAAAGGATCCGAAGTTCTTGTCCATGTCTCCTCCGGGTGGTGGCAGCTCAGGGACTTGGTTCTCCAAGAAAGTCATTCGGAGATACCCATGCAACGGTCACTTTCTCGGGGATAATACTCTAAATAGTTAACGAGGAGAACACCCATACAAGCTTTCACGACACCTGAGAGAAACTACACCAGGAGACACCCTAGCAGGGTGATGTCTATTAGTAGCCTAACTACTTCCCGGTGACTCACTATTTGGGTAAGTAGTGGCACATGGGACCTACTTCGCTAGCCAGGAAAACACTATAGCCCAGAACACATAATTTAACGGGAAGGCAAGATACATAGAGTGGACTGTCCTTTGTGGGCAACCACAACCACCGGTGGAGTCACCGACTTCATTTTCATGTGCACTTATTAGGGAATTTCACCCAGGGGCGGCAATTAGGCAGCCCGTCTTCGAGTCATTGGGAGCTACCTGATGTGATACCAGAGCCTAGACTCTTTAGCTAAGAAATTACAGCCTTATGTTCCTAGCGTATTCTCACGACATGCTGGCTCAAGAATTTTAATTTGTTGAACCATGATTTATTTTTATATTTCTTAAAGCCCCAAGATTATGATATTTAGAGCTCTTCCTTGTTAGGAATGTATTGGGACTTTATTTTAGATTGTTTTATATTAGCCCTATCCTTATCTGACATTAGGAAGATTATAGATTGAGTTACTAATTACAATCCTTTTCTAAGTAAGAATTAGTTTCCTTTTTGAATTAGGATTAAGGCTTTGTTTACTCCTACTTAAAGGAGGCACATTATTGTTTTTATAAAAAAAAGAGTTTTGATAATTAATTAAATTGAGAGTTTTCTCTTGTGTTCTCTAAGAGCATGTTTGAACATATTGAATTGAAATGAATTCAATTGTTTTGACTTATCAATCTAGCAACCACACTAGATTGTGGCGTCATTCGATCATACCGAGGTTCGCGCTTCTTTAAGCGTTGGGTTGAGGTTTTCGCCTTCCATCTTTCGACATATTCCAAGGTTCTTGCTACGTTTGTAGTTCAAGGGTTGAGGATCCATTAGCTTGGTTAGGAAAGACGATCCGGGTTCGCGTCATTCGTATCAGAGGGATCGCGTCATTGGTATTAGAGGAAACTTTTCTATCCAGGTCTTCTATCTTAGTTTCTTGTTCTTTCAATTTCGTAGTAGATTTTTGAAACCCTAGATCTTTATTATTGTTAATCTTATTCCAAATTTGTGTTAGGGTTTATAGAATCTGAAAAAAAAATAAAAAAAATGAACAGTGCCGTGAACAGTGTCGATGAATAGTAATCGTGAACAGTACTCGTGTGAACAGTAATTAGATGAACAATATATCATTTACAGTAATCGTATGAACAGTGCGCGGTGAACAATAATTTCTGGAAAAAAGAAAAAACCTTTTTTTTAGATTTTCTTTGTTGGAAGAACCCTAGAAAGCTTGTTAAATTCATTGTTAGGGTTTTCTATTCTATTTGTTGATTGATAAATACTAGTATCCTAGTATTCGATTTGAATTCATTCTTGCTCGAGTTGTGATCTTTAGTTGAGCCCATTGTTATAACCCTAGAAATTGTTGATTCATCATTAGTGTTTGATTTTATTGATTTAGATTATCATGAATTGTTCTTGATCATTCTAGAATTGTTAGATTGTTGAAATCCTTTGCGTAGCTTCAATTATTCAAATTGACCCGTTCTTGAATATTCTTAATTATTATTGATTATTAGATTTGTTGATCTATCAAGTAGATAATCAAATCAATATATCTTAAAGTTGTTCTTAGTTGTCTCAATCATTCTTGACCGTTCTTGGTTGTTCTTGAGCGTGACCCTTGGTTAATATTCCAATTCATAATTTATTGGTTCATTCTTGATTGGTTTTGTTGGAGAATATTGCAAAAAGATTAGAATTTATTCAACTTGATTGATAAGTTCCAAAGAGAAAATTGTGAGTATATCAATAATTTGAGTGACAAACACGGGCGGTAAAAGAAGAGTGACATCTTTGAGCGAAATACAAAAGGGAGTGTGGTGAGGATTATCTTTATTGCACTAATCTTTGTTTTGCAGAAAGTATGTCTTGTCTAAACTTTGAACATGGAGAAAGATGGCTTCAAGAGAAGATTAAACGTGATAGTGCACGATTAACACAATTAGAGATTGAACGGCGCATGCGGTTGAATAAAGCTCCTAAAGAGAAATTGAAAAATCAGCCTCGTAAAGTTAAATTTGAAGATGAATGGGATCTGGTTGTTACTAATAGAAGACATGGTGGTGAGGTTGGAGAAAGTCGGGTTCAAGACAACAATATGGGTAGCATCAAGAAGAAGACTCATTTAAATGATCGCGAAAAATGGCAGAAATTGGGGAAGATGATGGATGCTTATATTGAATTCCATATGAGGGGCAGCAAAGTGCCAAGTCCAAATGCGTTCTCTTGCGAATCAAATCATTGTAAAGAGGAGGTAAAAAGCAACCATATCTAAGATGCCATTGGAGAATAAACCGAAAACCGATGAGATCGAGGAAATTGAAGTGACGGCTGAAGAATGTGAGTTGTGGATTAAAGGTTTAATTCCAAGCTTGCAAGAAGAGGAAGATGAAGAAGTTTTAGTGCAAGTTGAAGAACCACAAGTGCAAGCACTTTCAGTCGTAGGTGTGGATATGGGTGAGAAATGCATCAAGGGAGGCCAATTGATTTTAATTGAGGGGCGAGTCAATGAGCAAGAGACTTCAACGAACGTTGCTAATTTGGATAATATATCTACTGAGGAAGAAGATGATGTTTGAGCTGAATTGAAGATTGACAATGTTGAGCATATTGATTTCATTGGAGTGGATCGCTTTGATGTCCATCCAGACTTTATGTTATTAGATTTCTTCAACAAGTTGCGGAGGATCGCATTGCAGTATGGTTTGAACGTCGAGGAGTTTTGCTTTGCGAGGAGGATTAAGTGTCAAAGATATTCGAAATATTTATTTTCATGGCAGGGACGAACATAATTATCTCATGTCGAGTTCCGACGGAGGAATGGAAAGTATTCAAAATATCTATTCTATTGGCATGGGAGATTCCAAGTTCCAAAGCAGTGTCCAAATGTCGATGTTGTTAAAGATTGGCTGAATCGAGGAATGGGTAGGCTAGATTCGAAGACGAATCTTCTTGAAGAAAAGGGGAATGATGTGATCCAGCCTAGCCTCTTTAGCCAAGAAATTAGCCTTCTGTTCCTGTGTATTCTCACGACTGGCTGGCCCAAGAATTTAATTAGTTTTAATTATTTATTTTATATTTCTTAAAGCCCAAGGATTATTATTATTTAGAGTCTTTCCTTGTTAGGAATGTATTGGGCTTATTTTAGATTGTTTTATTAGTTTCCTTATTGCATTAGGAATATTATAGGAGTTACTATTTTCCTTTTCTAAGTAGGAATTAGTTTCCTTTTTGAATTAGGATTAAGGCTTTGTTTACCCCTACTTAAAGGAGGCACATTATTGTTTTATTAAAAAAAAGAGTTTTGATAATTAATTAAATTGAGAGTTTTCTCTTTGTGTTCTCTAAGAGCATGTTGGACATATTGAATTGAATGAATTCAATTGTTCTTGACTTATCAATCTAGCAACCACACTAGATTGTGGCGTCATTCGATCATACCGAGGTTCGCGCTTCTTTAATCGTTGGGTTGAGGTTTTCGCCTTCCATCTTTCGACGTATTCCAAGGTTCTTGCTACGTTTGTAGTTCAAGGGTTGAGGATCCATTAGCATGGTTAGGAAAGACGATCCGGGTTCGCGTCACTGCCCGATGCTCGGTAAATCATATCCAGCCCATATGTGTGATCGCAGTAACAACATCACAGTATTCATTTCCCACAATGAAGATCATCATCATCAACAATCATACGTCACATATATGGCTAATAAATATAAATACAAAATCATACAATCGTCCATTATCCATTTATCAACATTATAATCATCGTTAACATCATTGCTCATCATTAATATAAGGGTTGTCTTCGCGCTTATAATCTATAGGCTTATCATCATTTGATTATTCTCATTCTATGGCCAACTATCTCATAATTAGTGTTATATGATGGTTCTCTATTCATTTCATCAATCCAAGTATAAATTAGCGCGCCTTTAGTTCAACTGGCATATAAATACGACCCATCTAAATGTTTGTTTCCATGACCGAAGCAATCCAAACCCTAACAAGCTGTTCTTAAGGTATATCGGGTTATAATCTCATCACTGGTGTTTAACATGTTCCATACTAGGCATTAAACTCAAGGGTTATTGTGTATTATGCCGCCTTAGTAAGTTCTTTGTGTAAATACCCCACCTAATGCTCTACAACTATATATAATGGTGTATCTATGTATTTCTAGCATTAGGAATCCACAATCAATCATTCTACAAGCACCAAACCCAAAACCCCCAATTTATAGCTTAAACACATGTGTAAGAGATAGATCCATCATAAAACTTTAGATACATAAGTAGAAACATTGATCAAATACTCAAAATAGGCAATAAATGCAAGAACTCATCAATATATATCACCAATTGATGATTCACCAAGCCCAACCCCATGAACATGCATACAACTTGGGGTTTATAAGAAAATCCCCAATTTAAGATGAAAACTCTAATGCATCAAGTAATTGTTTGAAAAATAGTTTTAGTAATAATGTTCCCACCTTAGGCAAGCCATAACCGCGATTTGATGATACGTAGAAGCTGTCCTGCAAAACCCTAGCCCAAGCTCGAGCTCCAATGGAGGATGGGAGAGGAAGAAGATGATGAATAGTGATATAGGTGTAGAATTAGGGCTCAAATCTTGGTTTATGATGAATAAATAATCAAAACTGTCAAGAATCACTCACTTTCCCTTTCTAGAACTCTCTTGAGGTGGTGGTGTGGTGTGTGGGTCGAGTGGTGGTGTTTTAATGGTGATAAGTGGTGAGACAATGGGTTGAAAAGAGTTAAAATTTGACCCATAGGGGTCTGGGACAGGTCCTAGGTTTCTGGGATCGATCCCAGAAGCATTTTGTCCAAGAGTTGGTTTTAACTGCACTAACCACTGATGGTATTTTGGTCATAACTCCTTGCTCAGAACTCCGATTGGGGTGATCTTTATGTCCATGGTAAGATAATTCAAATATCTATAACTTCATAGAAGGAAGTTTTCTCAAATTGTGGACTGATTGATCCCAGAAATTCGCTAAAGACGGCACTCTGCCAAAGCACTACCGAATGAATAGAATTGGCAATGGGCCTACTTTGAGTGATGTTTTGACCAACGAGAATTGTGAATTGGACTTCATCCAAAGCACTAAAGTTGTAGAATGATATGGAACCTAGAAGTAGGAATAAACAACATCCAAATTGGATACAAGATGAATAAGTTATACTGCTCCAAAGTTGGCTAAAAACAAAGAATCGCGTAACACCAAAACTTATGATTTTTAACCTGAAACCGATTCGGACCATCTGAATCAATAAAAGAACACTCACATGAGTTGAAGGAGGCTAATATGACTATTGGGAGGCACTAGAACAATATAAGGCTCTCCAAATTGAGATTTCACCACCCGAGGTGAAATGAGCGGATGAATGAGAGTCAACGAATGAAATGGAAATACGGGGTTTTACACATGTAACTCATCATGCATATCATCTAAACGTGGAATAGGGTGATGATACTTTACCGTGATATTATTTATGGCTCAGCAGTCCACGCACATTCTCCACGTTCCATCTTTCTTCGGCACTAGCAAAACTGGCACCGCACATGGGCACATAGTCTCTCTCATATACCCTTTCTCCAACAACTCTGTCACTTGCCTTTGAAGTTCCTTGGTTTCCTTTGGGTTACTCCTATAGGCTGGACGGTTTGGAATGGATGCTCCGGGTACAAAATCAATTTAGTGCTCTATTCCTCGGATGGGTGGTAAACTGCTTGGCGTATCTTCTAGAAAGACGTCACCAAAATTCTGCAGCAAAAAGATAATAACACTAGGTAAAGAAGAATTTAGTTCATTAGTATTCAAAAGCGCTTCTTTGTACAAAAGTATAAGAAGTTGATTACAAAGCATCGCTTTTTTCGCTTCACTAGCTTTCTTATAGAAATTCTTTTGCCTCCTCTTAAACTTGCTCTCAATAGTCAATTGTTTTTCCACTTTACTTTCTTTTTTCTCAATTTCTTTCTTTTTCCCTCATTCTCTTTCTTTTCCTCACTACTCTCTCTCTTTTTCTTTTCAGCTCTTCGTTGCTCCTCCTCATTTTACAACTTCAACTGATCAACATAAGGTTGCTGTGGCTGTAAAGGTGCAAGAATTATTGTTCTCTTATTCATCTCAAATGAATATTTATTGGTGAAGCCATCATGTTTAACTTTTTTATCATATTGCCATGGTCTCCCCAACAACATATGTGTGACGCCTCAAATCCTGTTATGAGGTTTAGACCTCCGGGACCTGGTTAATCACAGTACTGTACGCAACGGCAGGTTCGAAGTACATAATTTAAAACTTATATAATATAAATTATCATGTAAAGCTTTATTTTAGAAAATTTTGGCACACGGAGTTCGTAAGTTTAATAAATCCAGCCTGTAAATTATAAAACAAAGTTTAACTAGAAATATAACTCCACACTTAGTCATAAATCATTAAGCAATTTCTCCAACGAGGTCCCAACAATTATTGAAAAAGCTTTACAACTCTTATGAATAAACTTGGATACCATGAAGCTACACAAATTATACAAATTATTATATATAAGAGCTAAGTCGTCTATGGACGACTATATATAGTCTTCGTGCTGCCCTAAGGAAGTACCTGCAAATTTGTTTTGAAAAATGGGAGTGAGCCTAACACGGGCTCAGTGGGAACTATATAGATTTTATAAGCAAAATACATTTTTAAAACAATGCATATATGTATGTGACGCCCCGAAATCCCATTTAGAGGATTATACCTCCGGGACCCGGTTAGCCACGGAGTCGTACGCGACGACGGGTCTGAAATGATAAAACTTAGAACTTATATAAAAAGAGAATTCTAAATAAAGCAATGGTTTTTAGAAAATTTTGGCATGTGGAGTTTATTTATCAAGCAATACCAAAACCTGTTAGAATATACATATAATCCATATTCAAAAGATACTCCACATTTAAGAAAAGTCATTTATACAAAGCCTCCAATGAGGTCCCAATCTTAATTAGCTTTATATCATCATTATACACAATAGCACAATACATAAATAACTATTGATTAAAGAAATGGCAAACAAGTCGTTTCCAAACGACTTTGGTAATCTAGTCTTCAGAGCTATCTAGACTCGTTGGCGCACCATTCCCCGGGTAATACCTGCAAAACCTAGTTTGGAAAATGGGAGTGAGCCAAACGGGCTCAGTGGGAACTATAAGGGTTGTATAAGAAAATAGGTTAGAAATCATGCATGCCATGCAATGCAATTTAATGAAAATAGTTTATGTGCTACTCTTCTGTAATAAGTCGCCTCAGGGTAAAATACATTCTTTTTTGTATATACAAATATAAGTAAATATACACATATAATACATTTACGAAGCAGCCTATGCAAGGAAAACCTTTCGTGAAATATGTATATATAATATCCTTAACCCAAAGTACAAGAAAAGCAATGTAAGTATACATATACCTCATCGTACAGTATATGCCACAACACCGCAACTAAATCTATCACATCAATCACATATCATACTCACGTCTAGGATTTTCATAAATCTACTGTGCACAGAGATAGTCGGCAACTCGGTTTCTTCTGCCCAAGGTAGGGACCACCTACTAGGTCCACCTATACGTTACCTCACGCAGCCACACAGGCATACGCTACCTCACGCCGCCATAAAGGCGTACGCTACAATAATACTCACGTAGCCAAAAAGGCTATACGCTACCGGTAATCACCATCTATCTAGTACGAACAGTATGGCCATCCGATAATCAATACCAAATAATCATAAATACATCAAATCAATGAAATCATAAGAATATAGGATCCAACATCTACAGATATGTAAATACATATATTCAACGTATATTCGTATAACTCGTATATATATATATATCCATCTAGGTTATGGGTACTTATACACTTTGTAAAACACGTAGTGGTATTGTTGTTGAGGTTGTACAAGATCCGCCAAGTCCGTCAATTAATAAAGGAAACCAGAAAATCATTATTTTGGGAGGTTTCATATGTTTTCATCAATTTGGCCCCAAGCCAAGTCTAATACAATCCAATAATGTATACAAGTTCCCAAATACCCTCCTAGTATGATTTAAAGACTTCATTTATTCAAAACATATTTATGTATTTGACCAGCATACTTACGGACTGGCTTGGTAAATAGAAAATCTCATAAATATGGTTTATAGCTTAAAACACAACAACAACAACAACACCACCAACATATGTAACTTTGTCCAAAATATACTTTTAAAATCATGTATCGCGTCGTATGTATGCGTATCATAGCATATAGTTCATAACCATATCCGTATATAGGGGTTTTGTACAAATCTTACCAAAAACAGTATAGAAATTGGGGCTTATCATAAAATACATCATATATAATCAAATCAAGCATAAACCAAACCAAAAATCAAGAAGAGTTGATCCCAAAAGCCCATGAACATGATTTTATAGAAAAACCCTAGGTTTTTGTTTGATTTGAAGTGGATAAGTTGTAATCGTAAGAAAGCTTGTTAAAATACTAGTGTTCCCACCTTAGGAGGGTCAATCCCTCGAAGTATTGCGGAAGAAACGAGCCGAAACCGCGTAGATGCGAAGATCCTCAATTTAAGCACAAAAACCCTAGCTATGGTGGATGGAGGTGAAGGAGGAGATGAAAATGATGATGGAGATGATGATGATGATGATGATGATTTGGTGTGGGTTAATAAGCATAGAGTGACCTCACAATATCCTTTAGGATAGCCCCTCAATCTCTCTCTAAAGACTCTCCAATGGTGGGATGAAATAAGGATGAAAGGAGAAGAAGAAATATATAAAAGACCTGTCCATCACGATGTAGTCGACTCCCCACTGTTCATGTAGTCGACTGCATGAGGTAATTTCTGCCTCATTCAGTTTTTGGCCAACTGCTTGACTTCTCACACACTTTTGGGCATCAAGGAGTTAGAATTGGGTCTTGGCCAAAACACGAAAGTTGTAGAGGGCATTAAAATGAAGATGTGGCCGAAAATGGGGACTCAGTTGGAGTTCGGATGAAGAAGTTATGGGCTTCCAAAGTCGGGTAAAAATCATTAATCGCGTAGGATCGAAACTTGTGATTTTCGAGTCGATTTCCGTCCGAATCACCCGAAATGACTTAGGGTCATTATAACACACTTAAATAAGTTAATTTGACTTGTTGGAGGTTTCCAAACCATGCCAACCTTTCCAGAACCCAATTTGGCCATACGGAGCCCGATTCTGTCTTATACGCGACTTAGGCCGTGATTTGCAAGAGATAAGGAAACCGGGTGTTACAAGGATGTGATGCCCTGAGTGATGAGTACTCCCTTGTATGGAGAAATGGTAGCTCGAGCGATGAGTACTCCCTTGTGTGGAGGAATGGTAGCTCAAAGGGGGCATCCAACACCAGAAGTTGGGGGATCCTTGGAGACCCATATAAGTAAGAAATGGTTGCTAATTAAGTACGAGGCCTTTTGGGTAGCTCACTGGCTTCGGATCCCATAAGAACTCCGAAGTTAAGCGAGTAGTGGACTAGAGAAATCCCAGGATGGGTGACCCCCTGGGAAGCTGGTCGTGAGCTCCCAGAAACAAAGCCGTGAGGGTAGATGTCCTGGGGCTGAGGCCTGTCTAGGACGCTACTCAGAGCGGACAACATCATACTGAGGTGGGACCGGGTCGCTACATGTATGTATACCATTTTATATGAAGTACATGTCAAATACCATCCTGGCCCCAATTATATAATAAGAATTTATCAACAAATGACTTGTGTGGAGCATGCTAGTCATTAGCAACGAGGATATGACCTCGATACTCTTTAAGAACGCATAGAACACACTTATTAGGGCATGGATTGCCTTAGTTAAGAACATGAACAACTAGGTGATTTGTATTAATATGACGGTTGAGCGAGCGGTAAACTGATCGATACTTGGCTTAATGACTAACTAGAGAATTAACATCGAACGCTTATGGACGTAGTTTGATACATATGGCATATAATGAGATGTAATATATTGATAACGAATTAATCAGACGAATAATGGGAATTATTAATTAAATGGTAAAGTCCCAGATAATTGGAACAATGATAATGATGATGTGACGAATGATGAATGAACGATGAATATGATGATGATAATGATGATGATGATTGTGTGATTGTATATGTATGTTATTGGCCATACGTTTGATGGATGATTTGATGATTATATACGTTGTTGAATGAGGAATCGATATATTCCTGTTGATGCGATCACACGTATGGGCTGGATATGATGAGATATCGAGCACCGGGTAGCTCCCCGTGACTCGAAGGAGGGCCGCCTATTGCCGCCCATGGGTGAACAGGCC
Source organism: Lonicera japonica (assembly GCA_021464415.1). NCBI lineage: Eukaryota > Viridiplantae > Streptophyta > Magnoliopsida > Dipsacales > Caprifoliaceae > Lonicera > Lonicera japonica. The sequence continues at coordinate 77,729 of JAKCWG010000141.1, read as the reverse complement.
CTAAACCGTGCACGGGGAAAATAAAGTCGGTGACTCCGCCGGTGGTTGTGTTGCCCACAAAGGAGAGCCCACTCTAGGTATCTTGCCTTCCAACTGGACTATGTGTCCTTGGTTAGATGAGTTTCCCCGACAAGAGGAGCAGGTCCCGTGTGCCATTACTTTCCAAATGGTGAATCCCCGGAAAGTAGTTGGGCTACTAATAGTCATCACCCAGTAGGGTATCGCCTGGTGTAGTTTCTCCAGGGTGTCGTGGGAACTTGTATGGGCGTTCTCCTCGTTAACTATTCGGAGTGTTATTCCCAGGAAAATGTCTTGAGGGTTATCTCTGAATGACCTACTTGGAGAACCAAATCCTTGAGCCACCACCCCACTTGGAGGAGACATGGATAAGAACCTTAGATCCTTCGAGACTCGCTGGATTCTCTGTTCTGGGCCTGGACTGACCGCGGGGTGAAACTGAGGCATTATACTAGAGACGTGATACGAGAGTTGTTGTGACAAGTGCCGACCCCGCTGCTCTTGGTAGTCTCTAACACAACCCCTTAGGCTGTGCCAGCAAGATGGTGCGAGAGGTGCAGACCCCCCACTCTTGGCAGTCGCTAACATATCATACCTTTCTTCCCCTTTTTGGATGCGTTCCATGGGAATTTACAAGTTAGCCCAGATTGTGTCAGCAAGATGACGTCCTATCGCGAGGACCAATCATTCTTGGCAATCTTAACTCAACCTTTTTAGGCTGTGCCAGCAAGATGGTGCGAGAGGTGCAGACCCCCCCCCCCACTCTTGGCAGTCGCCAATATGACATTCCATCTGAGGGTGGCTAGGAGTGCCATTTCTTAGAAAACTATCATAAAGGAATATCTCCTGATAGACAACCTCGGTTATGCCAGCAAGATGGTGCGACAGGTGCCGACCCGACCACTCTTGGTAACCAATAACGTCTTCCCCAAAAGTTAGGGAGTTTTATCACATTCTCCATGAGATCAGGGAGTTTTGTCACATGGTTATGACAACAAGATAGTGCGATAGGAGCAAACCCCGCTACTCTTAGTAACCACTTCTTCCCCAAAAGATTGGGAAGCTTCATACTGACGAAGTCAAGAAGGTGTCATTCTGAAAGAATCTGAACTCCAAGAACTTTTTGAAATACATGTGTAAAGAACGAGAAGTGTTCCTGAGAATAACCCAGTCAGAGGGTAAATGGTAAGATTGGTACATCCCCTAAGCTGAGGGTAAACATCGATAAGTTCGGAAAATCCGAAGAAGGATTGAGATGGATTCCATGAGGGTAGAAGGGAGAATAGATTGATGTATCAGAGATAGCTTGGCCGAGAGGAAGGACAATCGTGGATCACATTGCCTAAAGCACCACAAAATTCCCCTATCATGAAGGTACATTTCGATTCACAGATTTTCATGAATAAAACAAGCAGTTGAGATTCACGCGAGAGTCGTGAATTGTTGTCTTCTTATTATCGTCCCAGACTTCTTGCAAGCAAGAATCCCGGGACGAGAGGGTCTGTGAACACCCCAATCCACGACTCTCGTATGAATTTGGTTTTCATACAAACAAGCATTCGGCATCAAGTCTTGAGTCATCATGCATACAGGAGACCATTAGGAAAAGCCTTGATTTTCGAGCGCGTCAGGAATCTACCACAACCATGTCGCCACTTCGCTTACCAGAAAAATTGGGTTTTTTTAATAGCCAACCGCACGGTTGGCTCCCAACCGTACGGTTGGCTTCGAGCCGCACGCCTTAGCCGCATCCCTCCCTAGCCGTATGGCTGGCTCCTAGCCGCGCGGCTACCTAGGACCTTTGGGCTCTCATTTTGGGCATCAACACTCAATAGTATTTTTAGTAAGTAAAAACTCTGTCAAAATTATTAAAGAGTCATTTTAGAGAAATTCTGAGAGAGAATTTCTAGAGAGAGAGTTTTAGAGAGAGAAAATCTAGAAAGAGAAAGAAGCAAGCAAGGCTCTCATTTCTTCTTCAAGTGCATCAGGTACGTCTTTCTACAACCTTTCTGAATTTCAATATCGCATTTAAATATCAGTTTTAATACAGAAAATTAGATAACTTGCAAAGAAGTTCATTGTTTTCTAAACTAGTCCATTCTAAACTTTACAAGAAAATCTAAAATCCGTTTTGACACGTTTTCAAAACAAACAAAAATACAAAAATAGTTTCCAAAAGAAAGGAACTACGAGACTCTGATTTCATTTTACGAATGAATACGTAAGCACTCGCAAAGCTCGAGTCTGATTTCAAAATATTGTTTTAAACTAAATTTATTCGGAAAAGACTATTCTGAAAACTATTCAAACTACTTGCAAGATATCTAAAATAGGAATTAGATACATGATCCATTAAGAGACCAAAAGGGCGAATTGGGTGCCTAACACCTTCCCAATTCGTAACGTAGTTCCCGAACCCTAGCAAAGTATATTTTAAACTTTGGTTTCAAACGTATGAAAGATAATTTGTTTTCGAATTGTCCTTCGTACGACCTTTTGTTTGTTTTCTCGTAAAAAAAACTGGCGACTCTACAAAACACGTTTTCAAGTAAAACCGAGAACGAGGGCCCCCTCTCGGGTCGCGGGTCCGGATTCTCACAGCCTCGGCTATGATATAAATGATGTAAATAATTATGAGGACACATCTAAACAGAACAGGATACACGTAGAGAACTATCGAGCCTTTCATAATGTATTGGTATATAAAGTGGAAAGAGATAATAATTATTGAACTTAGAAACGATGTAAGGGTATACAAACGCGTATTGATTACAGTGTAGCGAGCCAGATCATAATGCGTATAATATACTCATAATTGATAGGGAAATATTGGCTAACGAAATAGCCTGACGAGAGTACAACGTAATATAACGGTTTAAGCTAAAGACCTTGGGATGAAGCCTATTAGGTGGCCAAGTATAAGATTCATAATAAATTATAATTAAAGTGAAAACGATGAATACTTCGCCTATAGTTATGACTTATGGCATAAGTGACTGATAGTATAGAATGGTGTGGACTTACCGTTTAGTGTTGATAACCGTAGCTTGTCGAACCCTAGGAAGCTATAGTTTGGTATGGCAACTGTAGTCAATTGATCTCCTCGGGTTATGAAAATTCCTTGGAGTTTGTCTTATGGATGGTTAGAGGAGAGATAGGGTTGTTGGGCAAATGGCTTCCGGGTAACTAGGATAGAAATCCTAGTGGGGTTGCTTGCACGTGGGTTTGCATTGCATTGCGTTGCATGTTTTTAAACTATAACGCTAAAGTAAAGTATTTTCTATACAAAACCTATATAGTTCCCACTGAGCCCGGATTTGGCTCATCCCGTTTTCTAACAATTTTGCAGGCATAGCATCTCGGATGGGGTATGATGTACGTGTATAGAGGCCTCTGATGTCCACAGTTTGTGTCTAGTCCTTCTTCGAGAAAGGACTATGTTGTATCATCATTTTGATTTCCTTCTGATTGTAAACGGACTATAATTTGATAAATGATTTGTATTGTGTAATTGTATAAATGGTTTCATATATGTGGAGTTGATTTAAGTATGGTTTGATGTGATTCCATTTGTATGGAAAAATGATTTTAAATGTACAGGTTAATTTATCACCCGAACAAACTCCACATGCCGTGATTTTATAAAATGAGCTTTTAAACAGGATCATGTTTTACTTAAGAAAAGTTTTTAAAAGTTATGATTTTTATATTTTAAACCCGCCGTCGCGCACGGCATCCGTGATTAACCGGGTCCCAGAGGTGAAAATTTCAGAACGGGATTCGGGGCGTCACGAGGGGATACTTGTTCTTGATAGTGACTCGGTTCAGTTGACAAAAGTCAAAGCAAAGACGAAAGGACCCATCGGCCTTCTTGGCAAAGAGAACAGGCGCTCCCCATAGATAAAAACTAGGTTGAATAAAACCTTTAGCCAAAAGATCCTTCAACTAAGACTTTAGTTCACTAAACTCTATTGGTGCTAAACGGTATGGTGCGATGGAAATGGGTGCACTTCCTATTACCAAGTCGATACTAAATTCAATCTCTCGATGTGGGCTCAAACTGGTTAAATTGTCCAAAAACACGTCGACAAATTTATTGATAATTGGAACATCTTGAGGAGTTAATGGAGTAGCTTCTATACTAAAAACACTTGCTAACTAACCCACAAAATCTCGTTGTTCTTTCCTATCAACGTAGGTCACAGGATATAGATCATACTCTTTCCCGAAGAAAATTACTTTCTCTCCCCATGGATGGAATATGGTAACCTTTTTAGCATGGCAATCTATCGTGGCCCTATACTTAGTGAGCCAATTGATCCCTAGAATTAAATCATAAGGACTCATTTCCATAATGATAAAGTCATCCTCCATGTGGCAATCAGAATGAAGTGTTATGATAGCAGTACAATAACGGCTCAATTGAATATTTGTACCCATAGGTGTTCCAATGCAAATAGGAATTTCTAGTTTCTTTGGTTTCAACCCCAAGCTTACAACATAAGCAGCAGATATAAACGAATGAGATGCACCCGTATCAAATAAAATTCTAACAACAGTGTTAAAGAGAATAAGACTACCTTCCATCACCATGTGATCTTCCTGATCCGTGAATGGAACTAAATTGAAAACTCTGCCACCTTGATTCTCTTGGCTCTGTGGTTGATTTAAATGATAGGTAGATTTTTACTGAGGAGACTGGTAGTTCCCTTGATACTTGTGACGCCCCGAAATCTCGTTCAAAGGATTTCGCCTCCGGGACTCGGTTAGTCACGGTGTCGTACGCGACGACGGGTGATAAGCTGTAAATCATAACTTAAATAAAAATAGAGTTTCATAATAAGCTGTAATTTTAGAAAAAGTTTGGCATGTGGAGTTTGTTCATAAAGCAAAACCAGAACCTGTAAAAATGTACATATCATCCCTTTCCAATAGATACTCCACATTTAAGAAGAAAAGTTATTTATACAAAGCCTCCAACGAGGTCCCAATTAATTAAATAGTCTTACAACATTATTTCAAAACTACAACAATCAATAGGATATGTAATTTATACAGTACAGACTCATGATCTTAATTTAAGGGAAGTATGACATTAGTCATTCCCAAACGACTTTAGACATCAGAGATCGTCAGAGCTACTAGATTCCATAAGCGCACCATCCCCGGGAACACCTGCAAAACCTGGTTTGGAAAATGGGAGTGAGCCAAACGGTCTCAGTGGGAACTATAAGAGTTTGTATAAGAAAATAGGTTAGAAATCATGCATGCCATGCAATGCAATTTAATGAAAATAGTTTATGTGCTGCTTCTCTGTAATAAGTCGCCTCAGGGTAAAATACATTCCTTTTTGTATATACAAATATAAGTACATATACACATATAATACATTTATGAAGCAGCCTAAGCAAGGAAAACCTTTCATGAAATGTTGATACATAATGACCCCAACCCAAAATATAAGAAAGGCAATGTATGCATATATACATCATCATACTGTATATACCACAACACCGCGACTAGATCTATCGCATCAATCACATATATCAAACTCACGTCTAGGATTTTCATACATCTACTGTGCACAGAGATAGCCGGCAACTTGGTTTCTTCTGCCCAAGGCAGGGACCACCTACCAGGTCCACCTAGACGCTACCTCACGCAACCACACATGCATATGCTACCTCACGCTGCCATAAAGGCGCACGCTACAATAATAACATATCAAATCCATGAAATCATGAGAATATAGAATCCAGCAGATGTAGATATGAATATTCATACATTCCATATGTATTCGTATAACTTATATATATATACATCCATGTTATGGGTACTTATATACTTTGTAAAACACGTAGTGGTATTGTTGTTGAGATTGAACAAGATCCGCCAAGTCCATCAGTTAATAATGGAAACCAGAAAATCATTAGTTTGGGAGGTTTCACATGTTTTCATCAATTTGGCCCCAAGCCAAGTCTTATACAATAAAACAATGTGTATGAGTTCCCAAATAGCCTCCCACTATGATTGAAATATTTCATTTATTCAAAACATATATATGTATTTGACCAGCATACTTACGGACCGGCTAGGTAAGTAGAAAGTCTCATAAATATAGCTTACAACCAAAAACACAACAACAATACCACTAATATATGTAACTTTGTCTAAAATATACTTTTAAAATCAGGTGTCGCGTCGTATGTATGCGTATCATAGCACATATTTCATAACCATATCCGTATATAGGGGTTTTATGCCAAACTTTAGAAAATTAAGATAGAAATTGGGGTTTCTAGTATAATCCATCATTTATATGCATAATAACTCTAAATCAATCAAAGAAACAGAGAAAATCAACCCAAGCCCCAAGAATGTGCAACTTTGAGTAGAAAACTTAGGTTTTGCTTGATTTGGTGTAAATATGTTATAATAAGTTGAAAAGAAGTTTGAATAGTATTGTTCCCATCTTAGGAGGGTCAATCCCTCGAAGAATCGCAGAAGAATTGAGCGAAGAAGAACGAGTACGAAAAACCCCCAATTTGAAGCTTTAAAACCCTAGCCATGGAGGATTTGGGTTATGAAGGAGATGAAGATGGTGATGGTTTTGTTTTGATATGGGATATAAGGCCTTGAATAATTGCTTGTATCCCCCCAAATTCGTCCCTCATCTCTCTCTAAGAACTCTCTAGAAGTGGTGTGAAAATGAGGAGGAAAGGAGAAGAAGAAATATATAAAAAACCTCACCAGCCCGATGTAGTCAACTCCCCACTATTCATGTAGTCGACTACATGAGGTAGTCGACTCACCTCACTTCCATGTAGTCGACTACATGGTGTAATTTCTGCCTTCTTTAATTTTTGGTCAACAGCTCGACTTCCACCCACTTTTGGGCATCAAGGAGTGCAATTGGGTCTCGGCCAGAACATAAAAGTTGTAGAGGGGATTGAAATGAAGACGTGGCCAAAAACGGGGACTCATTTTGGAGTTCGGATGAAGAACTTATGGTCTTCCAAAGTCGGGTAAAATAATTAATCGCGTAAGTTCGAAACTTGTGATTTTCGAACCGATTTCCGTCCGAACCACCCGAAATGACTTAGGGTCATTATAACACACTTAAATAAGTTAATATGACTAGTTGGAAGTTTTTGAACCATACCAACCTTTCCAGAGCTCAATTTGGCCATCCGGAGCCTGGTTCTGCCTTATACCCGATAGATCGTGATTTGCAAGAGATGATTAAACCAGATGTCACAATACTGGCCTTCACTCGGTGTCTGATCTTGATACGATGACAACGATGATCGGACCCCAGATCGGCCAGACTAATTTTTGCCACCATTTTCGCTTCGCCCCCGACCACCACTTTGACCAACCCCTTCTCTCCTATCTCGGTAGGGGCAGTCTCGGTGATAATGATCATTGTCACCACAGATAAAGCACCCAAAGTGTGGTCCACTGCTTCCTCCGCTACTAGAATTTGTTCCACCTGATATTCTGAACTTGAACGGGACTTCTTGTTCTTTTCCCATGTGTTTCTTCTGTTGTTTCCCTTTCTCTTCCCTTGCGGACCCATGAGATATGAGGTTTGCTCATATTGACTATCGAGCTTTAGGGCAACCTCCACACAAACTTTGTATGAGGGGAAATCTGTGAAGCCCATTGTTCGGTGAAACTGGACTCGTAGGCCATTAAGGAATCTTTCTTGTTTCATCTAATTGAACATACCTCCCACGAACATACTTAATTCCTTAAATTTAAGGTGGTATTCATCAACCGACATTCTTCCTTGGATTAAGTTATAAAACTCGTTTCTCTTGGCCCTGCAGTAAGCATCCGACACATATTTGTCACAAAAAATTCTATCGAATTTCGCCCATGTAGTAATGAGATATGATCCACTAATGAACCTCCACCATCATAGAGCACTTCCTTCAAGCTTTAAGGAGGAAAACCTAACCCACATGTGTTCTAGAGCATTCAAAATCCGGAGTTAGGAGTGAACATGATAGAGCCACCCTTTAGCAGCTTCTGGCCCGATTGACTCGTCATACTTGGGTGGTTGCAGTCGATTGAACTCCTTGAGGTAGTAGACTTCGTCTCCCTCTCCTCCTTGGGGACCGCGTTCAACATTCTCAACATCGTCTTCATTAATAGTAGTGTTCCTTAGAGCTCGGGTACGGCTAGGATCGACACCGCTAGTAGTTCCATGAATATTCTTCAGTGCTCCACTGAGTTTACTGAGGAATCCACTCATCATGGTTTCCAATCGAGCAGTTAGATCATGACTAGTGCCATCCCCTGGGTTTGGACTCCCAGTGGGTTCATCCTCTTCAGGATCAACACGCTGGTAAACCGGCCTCTTACTGCCTTTCTTTGGCCCCATTCTATAGGAAAACAAAAGAATTCAATACAACAAATATAGTTACATGGCATAAAATTGAAGAATGAAACAATGCCTCGAAGGTTACAAAGGACGATTCCTTAATCATTCAACCTCCACTCTAGTTAGTGACAGTTGACTAATGATTTATAGTATAGTCACTCGTTGCACTACGGTTGACTATAGGATAACTCCTTAGCCCTCCTATTACTATACTAGAAGTTAGACCAATTCCAAGGACCTTATGACAGTGGTTGATGTCACAGAGTAGTTAGAAACGTGAATGTGGAATCCCCTACCTTACCCCACTCTCTCAAGCGAAGAAAAATGAAACCTATGCCTCAGATACCAAGTTGTGACGCCCCAAATCTAGTTATGAGAATTTTCTCTGGGATCTAGTTAATCACAGGAACCATATGCTGACGGTGGTCAACTAAAAGAAGTTTTATGCATAGTAACAATAGTAGAAGACAAGTAAAATAATCAACCCAAACCTGTACATACATTTCCTGTCTAAACTTGTACAATCCGAGCTTAACAAGAAGATAATGCAACAAGTAAACAAGCCCCCAACGGGGTCCCAACATAAGTCTACTAAGAGCAGTTTCACAACACATAATTCCTAGGACATGAGTGACATATAAACAAGTTAGAAAAACTTGATGGGCTATGATCTTTCATATATGAAAGACCCTATGTTAAGAAAAGTAATAGAGGCAACCTAGGATGATGCGTCTTTCCCTTTTCCCTTCCCCAAGGAACCCGCTAAAGTACCTGTAAAACAAGAAAATAGTGAGTCGAAAGGACTCAGTGGGAACTTATATATCTACAAGCAAGAAAGTAAGAAATGAAAAGGTTTAGGGTAACACAATCGTAGAACTCCCTTGAGCAGATGACCTCTATGGTACAATCTCGCCGGCCTAAAACAAAAATCTCGATAGTCTTAGCCACTATCCATGCGTACAACTAGGTCTGCATTTCGTGGCCTTTCACCTTAGGAACCTCCTCGGAAGAGCTCTCATATCTCTTTCTAACTCTCTCGCAAGCTTGCTCGTGAATATAAATGAAAAGGAGAAAAGTTAACATAAAACAATTAAAGTCAGTGCCCAAGTCTACAAGCCGGATCGGTATGCCCTTTTTGGGGAACTGGTCCACAGTCCTCTTTTTTCTCCAAACTTAAAAGCCGGAACAGTATGGTAAAAATGGGATACCGATCCGCAGGTAAAGTTGCTCTGGTGCTGGCTTTGAGCAGTTTTGTCACTTCACACACATTTTTCACTATCAAGGAGGGGGAATTGGACTTTGGCCAAAACACAAAAGTTTTAGGTTATTGAAATACCTTTCTAACCATGCAAACAAGGACTCGTTTGGATTTCGAATGAAGAAGTTATGCATTCCCAAAGAGAAGGACATCAATTAGCCGGCAAGGCAAGAATATGAAATTTTTTGAACTAATCCTCACCCGAACCACTCAATAGATTCTACAACCACACCATAGAGATACCTAGCCTTAATATAACATACAAGAAGTTCTCAACTCATCCCAGCTCCTTAAGCAAATAATTTCCACCATCTGAGATTCAAATCTAACTCTTACTGAGACGATACTTGTATTTAAAACAAGATAGAATTTATGTGGTGTTACACTACTTGATTTGTTGAATTGTTCATTTTGAGTGTTCTCAAACCTATCTATTTTCACCCGCATTTGCCTCAGTTTCTCACTCATCTCATCCACATGTTCTTTAAAGCCACCCACCCCCTCTCTCATCATTTTTGGTATGGTACTCGTCATGGCTTCTTAGAATAACTTAGGATCGAAACTTGACATATTGCTACAAAACAGAGGTTAGCACAATATAAAGAAATAAAATTTTCTCACTGCACTCCCTTAGTGTTTCACTCAAAATAATATCACTCTGATTTTACTGCTCGTGTTTAGCTCTTAAAAGTACTGTTATACCTCTCAATTTTTGCCTTTTGGAACTTTCAAACGAATCGAAAAGCAAGAACCTTCGTCTTGGTTCCCAAGAAGACAAATCATAACCCAAAGAGATCAATTGTATGCCCAAAAAGTACGTTTTTACCAAGAATTCAAGAAATAAGAATCCCAATGAATTATGGACCCAAAAAAAGGCAAAAATTCGAGAAAAATGTGTGAAAATTTAATTTTTGTGGAAATGTGATTTTTGGAATCCTTCGAACCGATAGAACCCAAATCCAAAAGTTAATCTGGTGTACTCAAAATTTCTAGAATTCGACATTTCGACCGAAATAATATGCACAATTCAAAACTCAACAAAAATCGAAGCTTAAGCAGCAAACGAGACTTATTTATGCAATAGACAACAACCAACAGATTCGTAACAACTAGGGTTTATATAATCAATGGAACAATCAATCGCAGCTAGGGTTTATATGATGAATGAAACAATCAATCGCAACTAGGGTTTATATTATGAATGAAACAATCAATCGCAACTAAGGTTTTTGTAAAATCGAAACTAACCCTAGGCAGAAGCAATACGAATTGATTTAAGATATCAACTAACCAATGAATGGACTGATTCGCGACTAGGGTTCAAAATGAAGTTGAAAATTTCGACTTTAATCAACACAGATGAAATAAATGAAGCAAATGCGTAATAGGGTTCAATTCGCATAATCTTAGCAATCAAGAACAAATTCGGAATTATATAGAATTTGATTTTTTTTATATTCGAATATAAGGACCCTAAATTAAAAAACTATGAACAGCAGCAGGTAAGATGGATCAGCAACCCTTAACGTTGAAAACGCAAGAACCTTGGAATCACACGAAGTTGATGGAGGTGGAACCTCGACCCAATCCCTTCAAACGAGAATGATCATTGGTATAGTCGAAAACAAACAATCAATTGACAGATTAATTGATTGATAAGTCGAAGAACAATAAGAACTCTAATTTTGGTTGATCGAGACGTTCTTAGAACGCAAGAGGTGAAAACACTCAAATTCGTATTAATCAAAAAGGCTGCTCAAACAATAGATTTATCTCCTTTAAATAGGAGAAAAGCTAATAAACCTAAAACAAATCCTAACCTAAGCCCAATTTCGAAAATAAACAAAACAAAATAAAAATAATAGTTTCCCACAAACTTTGGCTCAAACAAAGCTAAAACATAAAATTAATAAAGTCTAGCCCAGCCCATTTATGAAATACACATTTTGGCTTCTTGCACTTTCTTTGCCTTGGGCTTGCAACATAATACCTCTTACTAGGCCTTTAATCTCTCCGACTTCTATTTGAATAAGCAATGTCCTCCATTCTTGAGCCCGGTCCCCCTCAATGCTCCTCCATGCTTCAGCTTTGCTCATCATCTCTTAGACCATGGCCGTAACTGCTTCTTTGATCTTCTTGGGTCTAACTCGGGTGATTGGACCACTTGGAAGCCGGATGGGATCTGTATAGTCTTTACTCCATGATCTAGCTCCAGTGCTATCCTTGGACTGATCACTAGTTGTCCTACCATTTATTTTATCATTGGTGATCAATGAATTGAGCATGCTTTGCTAGATTTAGGTTCAAGTGTGAATTTATTTCCCTTATCAGTGTACCAACAATTGGATCTAGGTGAAGTAAAGCCTAATAAGATCACAATTAAGTTAGCCAACCGCTCTATCAAGGTTCCTAAAGGAGTGATTAAGGACATATTGGTTAAAGTTGACAATTTCGTCTATCCGGTCGACTTTGTTGCTTTGGATACGCATCCTATGACTAATATTTTTACTCAAATTCCTATTATTTTAGGTCATCCATTCTTAGCTACTGCAAATGCCCTCATCAATTGTAGGAATGGTATGATGAAGCTAACTTTTGGGAACATGACGCTTAAACTCAATATTTTCTCCATTCCTAAGAAGTCTGATCGAGATTGTGGTGACAGAGAAGAGGAAATTCAAGAGATAAATTTTATCGGCCTCTTAGATCTTGATTTGATCAAATGAGTATCATAGAAGAATTTTTCGTAAATTCACCACCATCCATCCCATCACAAGATTTGTTGACCAAGGAGTTTGACCAATTTGTGCCCGCTTTAAATGAACTTGAACTTCAACGGGAATCTAGTTCTTTTCTTGATTCCTTGAATTTCGAGAATGATAATGATTTGGAGGCCCAGATTGATTGATTTCTCATGTAAGGTCGGAGTCACAGATCATTGCTAAGCAGTTGGAGCCAGATGATTCTTTCTCTTCAGATCAATGCTTGTTAAACGAGAAGTGTGTTGATGTTTTATTCCACAATTTCATTTCACTTACAGATCCATGCTTTTCACTAGAGTTCCACTCAATTCTTTTAGGTCATTCTGAAAAGACACTTGTAATACCCTGTGTTCTTTTTCCCGTGTTAATCTTCTCTCAAGCCTAGTAAGGCTTAAACTCCGTTAGAGCGCGAGCATTGGGTTTTGAGCTCTTCGCACCCAACCCAATACTTCTAACATGTCAATTTAGGTATATTAAGTTTGAGGGAGCAATCGTTACGTTATTCGAGTGGTTCAGATTGAAACCGAGGCGACAATTGCATGTTTCATCTTTTCACGATTTGTCAATTTTTGGCCAACTTTGAGAGGCCATAACTTCTTCATATGATGTCCAAACAACTCCATGTTTGTGGTCATGTCTTCATTTCTTTTCCCTCTACAACTTTTGGTTTGGGCCGAGTCGAGATTCAGCCGTTTCGAGGTCTAATTCGAGGTCAGAAAGTCAATTGCTAATGCAGTGACTTCCATGATCGATCATGGAAGGCCATGATCGATCATGGTCCTCTAGAGGAGTTCCAGAAGGGTTCATGATCGATCATGGGGACCCATGATTGATCACGGTTCACCTGGAAGTCGGTTTTGAGCGTATTTGACCCGTTTTTCACCCATTTAACACCCCAAACTCTCCATTTTCGAACACACAACATCAAGGGGAGTGAGGGAGAGACTTGAGGGAGATCTAGAGAGAGAGAGAGACAAGATATTCCATACATTTCTCATTCTTTCCAAGATTTAAGTTTCAAAACACCTCATATGTCACTATTCATCGTCTTCCACCTTCGTCTTCGCTCGTGGAGCTAGGAGGCGAGTTTGGGTTTTGGTGATACGACGTCTGCGCATCTTCAACACCTTGATTAAGCTTCAATCAGGTGCATCTATTACATATTTTGAGTATTTAATCCATGTTTTGACTTATATATGATATGATTCATCAAAACCCATCTCATACATACATGTTAAGCCTAGGAATTTTGGGGTTTTGGGATTTAAGCGTGTTTGATCGTTGATTAGAGGTATTAACGTTAAAAATATTTACTTCTGCTAATAGAAGAGATTGTAGGACACCATTTACGATGTTTACCACAAGAACCCCTTAGGGCATAATGTAACGCAACGACTCTTGAGTTTAGAGCCTTGTACAATACATGGTAGCCACTAGTAACAAGAATATGATCTAGATACTGTCTTATAATATAGTAAACAGGCATTGGCGGGGCATGGGTTGCCATGGCCATAAATGCGCACATAGTCGTGTATGCTGTATGAACACCGGTTGAACTAGAACCACAATAATCAATGCTTGGCTGGCTAGAATGACATGAGAACCCTCATAAGTGGTATACGATCTTGGTTTTATACACTTGATACGTTAGACATTGGGAAATGTCGAATATGACCTAAATGGCTATAAGGCCATGGAATACAAACGTGATAGCGATGCTATCAATAACGACGATTATGTAATGATGACAATTGTGTGATTATATATATACATATTGTTAGCCATACGTGTGATAGATGATTGATGATTGTATACACTGCTAAATGAGGAATCGAGATATTCCTGTTGTTACGATCACAGGTATGGGCTGGATATGATGATTTACTGAGCACCGGGTAGCTCTTCGTGACTCGAAGGAGGGCCGCCTATTGCCTCCCGTGGGTGAAAAGGCCCTAAACCGTGCACGGGGAAAATGAAGTCGGTGACTCCGTCGGTGGTTGTGTGTGTCCACAAAGGAGAGCCCACTCTAGGTATCTTGCCTTTCGACAGGACTAACTGTTCTCGGTTAGATGAGTTTCCCCAGCAGCGGAGCAGGTCCCGTGTGTCACTACTTTCCCAATGGTGAGTTTCCCGAGAAGTAGTTGGGCTACTAATGGTCATTACCCTGCTAAGGTATCGCCTGGTGTAGTTCTTTTTGGGGTGTCGAGATGGCTTGTATGAGGTGTTCTCCTCGTCAACTATTCGGAGTGTCATTCCCGGGAAAATGTCTTGAGGGTTATCTCCGAATGACCTACTTGGAGAACCAACTCCTTGAGCCACTCCCCACTCGGAGGAGACATGGACAAGAGCCTCGGAGTCTTCGGGATCCGTTGTTCTGGGCCTGGACTGACCGCGGGGTGAAACTAAGGCATTATGCTGGAGACATGATACGAGAGCTATTGTGAAATTGTTGATTATGTTATTATTATTGTATCGTATCATGTCATGTCTCGTATAAATTTATGTATGTTACCTCAGCTATGATATAAATGATGTAGGGACGTAGGCAGACACTATCATACAGACAGGATACACTTAGAGAATTATCGAGCCTTTCGTAATGTATTATATATAAAGTGGAAAGAGATGATAATAGTGAGCCTTAGATATAGAATATGGGTGTGGGAGTAAGTGTGATTCATGAGACTTGATAGCTGGATCATAATGAACCTAAAGCACTAATAATTGAAAGGGAAATCATAACTAACAAAATAGCTTACTGAGAGAACGCCGTAATATGACGCTTAGACGAATGATCTTGAGCTAAAAGCCTATTAGCTAGCCAAGTATACGATTCATAATAAATTATAATTAAAGTGGAAACAACAAATACTTGGCCTATAGTTAATGACTTTCGATATAGGCATGGGTAGTCGACACAAGCTGTAGAACTAATCCGCTAAGGTGTGACGAACCTTAGGAAGCTAGCGTTAGAACGAAATGACCTTAGATTGGCGATTTCTTAGCAATGTGTGAACACGTGAGAGGTACACCTATGGGATATTTACTGTTGTGATCGGTTAGTTGGGTAATTAGTATCTAGTGGCTAGGATGGGAATCCTAGTGGGTCCGTATGCATGCGAGTGTAGGTTGCATTGCACTGCACGGTTTTTAAACCATTGCAAATGGGTAAAACAAATATTTTCTATATGTATATAGTTCCCACTGAGCCCGGATTTGGCTCATTCCTTCCTTTCCCCAATTTTGCAGGTCGGGCTTCGGGATTGGCACGTGGTACTCGTCTATAGAGCCTCTGGTGTCCATTAGCTTTTGTAGTCCTTGAGTCTTGGACTAAGTTATATGTATAATCTTTTGGGTTTGTTGTATAATTACGTATCGACTTTGATTTGATAAACGATTGGCATTGTAAACTTGTATTGATGGTTTTCATATATGGAGTTGATTTAAATGTGGTTTGATGTGATTCTACTTTTATGGAACGTGGTTTTAAATGTTACAAGAAGGTTTATTAATAAAATGAACTCCGCATGCCAAAGTTTTCTAAATCGGGACTTCTAAAGATCATGTTTTTATTAAAGCAAAGTTTTTTTAAAGTTGTGGATTTTATATTTTAAACCCGCCGTCGCACACGGCATTTGTGATTAACCGAGTCCCGGAGGAGAAAATCTCAGAACGGGATTCGGGGCGTCACAACACTTCACAATCACAATGTGGTTTTCTTTCTCATTTCTTCTGATCTCTCTAGAGCAAGACTTAGGTGTAGAGAAGTGTTGTGATTTTAATTATTCTGGATTATTGTATTATCCTGCCTATGTTTCCCTTCATGACCTCATGGCTGTGATTTCTAAGGACTTGCCCCATGACATACATTGTGTCCAAAAAGTTCTTTTTTTGTATGCTTAAATTTCTTGATCTTAGTGTGATGGCGATCATTCATTGGGTTGATCCACAACTCTTTCGATTGTTACTATTTGACACTAAGCAGAGCCTTAGTTAGGGGAAGAGTGGGAAAGTAAAGTTAAATTTTGTTTTTCCTTTGACTATGAATTGTGCTGATAATATTTTGTGATTAGTCATTTTTGCCTAGCTATCAGTTTTGCAGTTACTTTTGAGAAATAAAGACAACACGCACCAGGTAAGTAGTTTAGGAATTTATTTTATTTTCCTTTTAATTTTAGTTTTTGGTATATTATTTTTTACTAACATGTAAGTTTTCATAAAGTTAAGCTGCTCAAAGGTATATTGTCCCTCCCTTTTATTTATTTCAGTTCCTTGCATCCATGCTTTTACATTTATTTCATAACATTGGGGATAATGTTGGATTTTAGTTGAGGAAGGGAGACCTGTTGGTCAACTTTTTTTCGAAAAGCCTGTATATGCAAGTAACTTAGGATAATCTTTTTGTTTTATTTTTTATTTTCTTTCTTTCAAAGGAAAAAAAATATGAGATTGTAAGTTTAAGTCTTCCTATCTAGTTCTATTTTGCTTTCTCTCATTGGGCTACGTCGCATTCATGAATTGATTTAGTATATGGTGTAGTATTAGATAAACTGGAGAAATTTCTTAATCTTCTTATTGTCCAAAGGATGCATGATAATTTGAATCTATTTGTAAGTGCAGTTTTTTGGCATTGCTTGATATTAAACTAATAGATCTTGACTACTGAAATACTATGTTCAAAATTAAAGTGGAGATTGTATAGCCGAGAGTTGTTGAGCCATTCTTTCATATCTAATAGTTATATACGCAAACTTCGATTCCTAAAAAGCGTTTCACAAATCGATTGAGTCTCGTAAACTACAATTCCAATTCAGTTTTACAAAGGTAAGTCCATGAGATGCTAAATCATAAAATGCCTTGTAGTTCTCTGAATTTAGAAGCTATAAGCTAAGAAAATGATATAGGCCTTCTTTGTTTTAGCCACTAGCCTTGGCCTATCCGTACATTTTATCCGTAATAGCCCTTTTGAAGCCTAAAACCTTATTTTTATTGTTATACCTAAAGTTAAACTTGAGCCAATACCATAAATTCCATATACCTTGGCTCGTTTGTGCAAACGGCTCAAAAGTATAGGCATATTGAAGTATGTTAATCTAAAAAACGGCAAATAATGAAATGTATGCATTGAAAAAGGAATATGCAAGAAAGATGATGTTTATTGAAATGGAAATTAAAGATTGTATGCAATAGAATGAGAATGTGGGTATCAAAGTAAAAGAAAGATCTGAAAAGCCTTTGAGCATTACAAAAACAAGCAAATGAGTTTTTTTGAAACCTCAGTTGACCCGTTCATTTTGTAGCTATTACCCTCAGCCCCATTACAACTTAATAAAGTCCTACTTGATCCTTACTGGCTTAATTTCGAGATTTAGATGACGAGAATGTATACAGAAGTATTCTCGCCTTTTTAAAACTTGAATATCTTTCCTAGAGACTCTCGTTCTTTCACTTTAGCATCTTTTCATTTAAACATGTATGAGACATTTGATTTTGATTACAAATATTCCATTGAGCCTGTATATGGAGAGACACACCTGATTCGGAGCAATTCATTTGTTGAGTGTATGCCCGGTAAGAGTTGAGTTAAAGCTTAGCATGAACAGAGTATGGATTTATGATTGGTTTTGAAAGTTGAAAGTCAATGCATTTACCCACGCATGCACAGTTATGATGTATATTTATGCTATATCATATTTTGAATGCATTACGATTATTATTTCTCTTGTATATCTCTTACTAATGTATCACTAAGTTAGTTTAAGTATTTGTTGAGCCATTTGAGAGAGAATTTATACATGATAGGCGACTTTGGGACAAAACTTGAACTACAATCGGGAATATTGTGGTTATATTCACTGGAAACTCTCACGAGACAAAACTTGTCCTACTAAGGGTGACCTAGAGATTTAAAGGCTTATTGCATATGCTTAATGCAACTGTTTAGTTTAGGATTATGTTTTTCTTTCTTTCTTTCTTTTATGTGTTTGTTTTTATGATGTCTTAATATGCATGAATTTGATTATAATTATCTTAACTTATTAAGAATTGAGTTTTAATCATAAAATAGGATAGTATGTTTGTTTCTAGTGCATTTTAACCTTTTTACAAGTTAAAAATGAATAAGAACAAATTTAGAAGCAAATTCCCCCAAAATTAGTCATTGCTGGTCAAATTCGGAGCCAAATTGAGTTCAAGAAGTAAATCAAAAGCAAATCCAAAGCTCAAGCATGAAAGGAGTAGATGGAAGAGACTAAAAGAAGCCAATAGAAAAATCCAAAGCAAAAAAAAGTCATTTGGATCAAACCAAAAAAATTTCGAATGAAGAAGAGATTCACCACGCGCAATGCTTATGTTCTAGCCAATTTTGGTATTTATTCGTGCAGAATTTGAAGAAAAATTCAGAAATAAAAGTTGTAGAGCTTTGAGTTAGCGGTGCGTAGGCGAAAACCTTGCATCAATCAAAATTTGGAGCACAAAGTAATGGCAAAAATATGATCAGTGCGCCAGTGGATTGTGTTTGAGCACAAAAGAATACATAAATTCATGGTGCAAATATCTATCGAATTGGGTCCATAGCCTAGATGGCAAGTGGCCAGTTTTCTACTCATGCTTTGTAACATTCTGTATTTTAATTAATGTTAATTATGTTATATTAACTCTTTTATATATATGAGAATGATCTTTTTATAATTCGGGTGGTCCGAATGAATTTCGGTTGGTAAATAGGAAGTTTTGGGTTCTTTGTGATTCGTTAATTTGAGCTAACTTTGGGCTATCGTAATTCCTCTGTTATTTATCCGATTGAAGTTTCGCTCGCGTATGTCTCTAGTATTTGCATCATTCTACAACTTTCGTGTTTTGTCCGAAAGCTAATTCGCACTCCTTGTGGATCAAAACAGGGCGCGAAGTAGGCCCATCGCTAAATTCTGGTTGTTTAATAGTATTCGGCAGAGCGCTGTCTTCGGTGAATTTCTGGGAAAAATGTGTCCATAATTTGAGAAAACTTCCTTTAGAAAGTTTTAGAACTTTGAAATACCTTTCCTTGGACATAAAGAATGGCTCAATCGGAGTTCCGAGTCAAAAGTTATGGCTAAAACAAAAACAGTGCTCCAGAACCAAAAACCCACACGCGGTTGCTGTAGCAACCGACTTAAAGTCGGTTTTAGCTCGTTTTAAGCCATTTTTCAACCATTTTCGAACCAGCCACTTCCACAAAACTCTAGAGAGTTCTAGAGAGAGAGGGATAAGTGTTTTTGAGCGTATCTTACCTATTTTCACTTCCGATCGAAGGATTACACATCGAAAAACATCCGAAACACTTCTTAGCTTGCTATTCATCATCTTCTACCTTGAGGACTCTTTGGGGAAGCTTGAAGCATCAAATTCCCATCTTCTTTCTCACTCATAAACTGAGGTAGGGGTATTTTCTTGGTTTTTGACACTTCATAAACTTGTTTATATGTTTTTAAATAGGTTTATACACATATGTTGGGTTGTTGCTCGATTATTGAAATCGCTAGTTATTTTGGCCACTGTTTTGATTAAATCTGGGCAGAGTGGTAATGATAAAAGTGAAGTATCAAGTATGTATTTTAAAATATAGTTTAATACCTAACTTATGGCTTTGGAATTACCTAAAAAGGATAAGGAATGAATTTTTGGTGAATTTTACAAGATTGGTGTGCGGTATTGATTCCTACGCGGGAATCTTGAATACTTTCTTAAATATTCCAAAGTCCACTCCATAATTTGAGTAAATTCATTTGGTTAATGAAAGGGGTTACTATGTTAATATTTGATGATTAAGAATACTTGACTCGAGGCGATATATGCCATACATACTTGGTATGGAGAGTTAATTGAACCAAATGAGATATCTCTTGATTGTATGTATGACATTGATTGTGAAAGTGGTTTATTGGTAAATTCTCCATGTCAAATGATATATGGATGAATTGGTTAGAGTATATATGGCATATATTGCTTGCTTCATATGCACTATTATCATGTTATGCACGATATACATATATACATGTCATCATTGTGTCAACCAAAGGCCAAAAACTCTTATGGCAAGTTCTTGGATGGACTCGTGGATTCGTGATTTCTGACTTGGCAAGTTATCTCATGAAAGGCCTATATCATATCATATTGATTCAGAGAGCTTGTGTCTCTCGGAAAAATGACTCTTGGTGTGAATGTATAGTGCTTGCCGGGATGGGAAAATAAGTAGGGCTCGGTGCCCTTGGGTTGAAAATCCCTAAACCCCTGGGGGAGCAACATTTGGCCGCCTATAAGCCACCGGTGTGGAGCCCGGGAACCTAGGCAAATTGGCAAGGCACTATGGTTTTGCGATTATCTATATTTATATGGGATCGGGGTGAATGATCCCAGGGCTATTGTTATCTATACTTGTGTGGGATCGGGACAATTGATCCCAGGTTATCATATCTTGGCAGAAGTGGAATCTATTCATCACTCATGCTTTCTATTATACAGAAATCAGTTGACACGGGAAGTAACCTGCATTAGCATGTTCATGCATGATCACTTGATGAATTTTAGATTTTCTATTGATATTATTGATATTACCATGGTCTAAAAAAATATGTTTACAAACTTGTTTTCAAACATATGCCTGGTACCCCCCTACTGAGCAAATAGCCACACCCCGATTTTTCTTTAAAAATATTTCAGGTACTCACGAGTCCCACGAGGACAAGGACACGACCGGGTCAGGGACGATGTAGAGGCTCTGATACTACGTGTATATTTTGGTTTACTGTGATGTATGTATATTTTTTCGGGAAGCCACGGCTAGCCCGAGGAGTTTATATACTTTGGTTATTCATATGGTTTGGATTATGTGTACTTGATACATGCTGGAATGTATAATATGTTTGATACCCTATGCAGCGTGATACTTGCTATATCTGTTGTTGTTGACTTATTTCTTTCTATATACCTATCTTAGTCTTACTAAGGTAGGTTAGTAACGCTCCAGACCTTAATTACAGGCGTTATCCTGTACATTATGGCGGGGGTGTTACAATTTGGCATCAGATCATAGGTTTACGCGATTACTTGGGTTGTGGGACGAAATTTTTGATATATTGTAATAAATTATTGTCTTATTAAAATAGATTGGATTGTCATGACGTTCCTTTTCTTGTTTTCGTATAGAATGACGACTTCACCAAATCACAATGCCACCCACGGGAGTTCCACCTCTGGGGAGTCAGTAGATGCAATCCGTGCCATGGCCCGAGAGTTGGCCAATGTGTTGGGACATATAGAACAACCCCAGAGTAGAGTCCAGGAGAATAGGGCTATGGTGGCCCTATAGAAGTTCAAGAAACTAGCCCCACCTTCATTCAACGGGACGTCTGGTCCCGAGGCGGCAGAGTCCTGGCATTGATCCAATAGAGAGAGCCTTTGAAGTTATGACCTTACCCGATGACCTGAAGCTTAATTTGGGGACATACCAGCTGGTTGATCAAGCTGGTATCTGGTGGAGAACTGTGTCTAGAAGAGCGGACGCTCCTACCTCTTGGGAGCAATTTACTCAACTATTCCTAGAGCGTTATTTCTCGTCGGTTCATCGGAGTCTGAAGAGAGATGAGTTCCGTTCCCTGATCCAAGGAACATGTCGGTTTCGGAGTATGAAGTGAAATTTGAAAGTTTAAGTCGTTTTGACAAGAGTTTGGATAACGATCCCGAGGAAAAGATACGTTTATTCCTTAAAGGGTTGAAACCTTCGATTCGGGAGAAAGTATATCACCTGAATTACGGCAGTGTTGCTGAAGCCGTGAGGACAGCGATGAAGGTGGAGCAAGAAAGGATAGATGCCAGTAGGTTTCTCGACAAAAAGAGGGGTACTGAGGGAAAAAGGTCAGGTGGTCCGGGAAAGAGGTACAAGAGTGAGTCGGGATCCTCTAGTGGAAGTTACGGTAGAGGTCGGTCTATGGGTTCGGGGAATGAAAATCAGGGGTTCCGAGAAAGAGTCTGTTATGGGTGTGGTCAGCTGGGGCACTTCAAGAGAGAGTGTCCAAATGTGAGACGAGAACAACAACCATCCCAGTCCTTTAACAGTCGGCTGCAGTTTCAAGGCTCAAGTCGCACGGGCGGCGAAGGACAATCCTTTTCTAGCACTCCGGGTAGTCAAGGCCGTGGGCAGAGTCAGAGCGGGTCTCGTGGAGGTGGGAACTCATACTCTCGGGGTGGTGGCAGAACACAGGGTAGGGTCTACACGTTGACATAGTCAGAGCCGCCAGAGGTTAAAGTGATGGAAGGTACTATTTTATTCTTTAGTACCTGGGTTAAAGTTTTGTTTGACACTGGTGCTTCTCATTCTTTTATTTCACGTGCATTGGTTGATAGATTGGGATTGTATGTTGAATCATTGAATATACCTTTGTGGGTTGGTACACCCACGAGAAATCAAATTCGGTTGGGTTCCGTTTGTAAAAATTGTTCCTTGAGTTTTGGGGAGTCCTCGATAGAGTTTGATCTTATCATACTTGATATGGGGGATTATGATCTTATACTGGGAATGGATTAGTTAGCTACTTTTCGCGCGGTAATTGATTGTTCTAGACGTCGGGTAACAATTCCACTGTCAGATAGTGAGATTTTGACTTTTCAATGTGAACCCGAGTCACTTGTCCCGTGTGCATATTTTAAACCCAAAGAACAATGGAGTTACTTTGGGTGGTTGGCTAGCATTGTAGCACGAGAGGATGGCAGTCCTCGTCCTTCTAATCTTCCAGTGGTTATGGAATTTCTTGATGTGTTTCCCGATGATCTTCCAGGTCTACCCCCACATCGGGAGGTGGACTTCTCTATTGATATTGTTCCAGGAACTGCGCCTATATCTTTAGCTCCATATCGTATGGCTCCTGCTGAGTTGAAGGAACTGAAAACTCAAATTGATGAATTATTACGGAAATGGTTCATCAGACCTAGTGTATCTCCGTGGGGAGCACCTGTTCTATTCGCTAAGAAACAAGATGGGTCTTTGCGGTTATGTATAGATTATCGACAGCTGAATCGAGTCACTATTAAGAACAAGTATCCGTTGCCTCGAATCGATGATTTTTTTGATCAACTGCAAGGTGCTGTCAGATTCTCTAAGATTGATCTTCGATCGGGCTATCATCAAATGTTAGTTCGAGAGGAAGACATTCCGAAGACAGCATTTCGTACTCGATATGGTCATTATGAGTTCTTGGTAATGCCATTCGGGTTAACGAATGCACCAGCTGCTTTTATGGACCTAATGAATCGTTTATACCGTCCGTATCTTGATCAGTTCATGGTAGTTTTCATTGACGACATTCTTATCTATTCCAAGTCAGATGAAGAGCACGAGAATCACCTTCGCTTGGCTCTTCAAGTTCTTCGAGACCATAAGTTGTATGCTAAGCTTAGCAAGTGTGACTTCTGGATGTCGGAAGTCAAATTCTTGGGACACGTCGTCTCGAGAGAGGGTATCTCTGTAGACCCGGCAAAAGTAGAAGCAGTCCTAAAGTGGGAGAGGCCTCGAAATGTTACCGAGGTTAGAAGTTTCTTGGGTTTGGCTGGGTATTATCGTCGGTTTGTCAAAGATTTCTCCCGTATAGCTTTACCGTTAACTCGCCTAACTCACAAAGGCGTTCAATTCGTGTGGGATGAATCATGTGAGAAAGCCTTCTTGGAGTTAAAAGATAGGCTTACTTCTGCTCCAGTTCTTATTTTACCCGAGCGAGGAAAGGGTTACACAATCTATTGTGATGCTTCTAGGCTTGGTCTGGGTAGTGTCTTAATGCAGGAGGAGCATGTGGTGGCTTATGCTTCTCGACAACTCAAGCAACATGAGAAAAACTATCCCACTCATGATTTAGAGTTAGCAGCTGTTGTCTTTGCTCTAAAAATCTGGCGTCATTACTTATATGGCGAAAGATTTGAAGTTTATTCTGATCATAAAAGCCTGAAGTATATTTTTACTCAGAAAGATTTGAACCTTAGGCAACGTCGGTGGATAGAGTATTTGGAAGATTATGACTTTACTCTTCAATATCATCCAGGTAAGGCTAATGTGGTAGCCGATGCCTTAAGCCAAAAATCTCAAGGGTCGTTAGCCGCATTACGGTGTCGGGAATGGAGGTTGAGAGAAGAGTTACAACGATACAACCTGATGGTGAATCGTAATGAGAACCGAGCTTATTTGTGTAACATGATTGCCCAACCGGTAATCCAACAACGAGTGATAGATGCTCAATGGGCAGATGAAGCGTTTCAGATAATACGTGATCATTTGGCCACGGAAGCTGAATATGGTGGGTATAAACTCGGAGTCGATGGGGTTACAAAATTTTCTAAATTTTCTATTCATCCCGGTGGTACAAAGATGTACCGGGACTTGTGTCGAAACTTCTGGTGGAATGGCATGAAGAAAGATGTCGCAAATTTTGTGAATAAGTGTATGACGTGTCAACTAGTGAAGGTAGAACACCAAAGGCCTACAAGACAACTCCATCCATTACCCATTCCTGAGTGGAAGTGGGAACATGTTACCATGGATTTTGTTTCGGGGTTACCAAAGGCATTAGGGGGTCAAGATACAATTTGGGTGGTTGTCGATAGATTGACAAAGTCTGCTCACTTCCTTCCTATCCGAAACAACCAAAATGTGGAGAGCTTGGGAAAACTTTATGTTCGGGAGATAGTTAAACTCCATGGGGTTCCATTGACTATTGTATCAGATCGAGATCCTCGTTTTACATCTCGATTTTGGGAAAGTCTCCAAAGCGCTTTAGGAACACAGTTAAAATTTAGTACGGCATTCCACCCGCAGACCGATGGCCAATCTGAGCGGGTTATCCAAATACTTGAAGATATGTTGAGAGCGTGTGTCCTCGATTTTCGAGGAAACTGGATAGAGTACCTGCCATTAGTCGAGTTTGCATATAACAATAGCTTCCAGGCTAGTATAGGCATGGCACCTTACGAAGCCCTTTACGGTCGTCCATGCAAATCCCCGGTTTGCTGGTATGAAGTTGGGGAGAGAACCTTATTGGGTCCAGAGTTAGTAGAGAAAACTACCGAAAAGATTAAAACCATTCGACAACATCTCCTTACCGCCCAGAGTCGGCAGAAAAGTTATGCCGATAAGCGCCGTCGTCCATTGGAGTTCGAAGTTGGCAACCATGTGTTCTTGAAAACCAAACCTCGTTTTGGTATTACGCGGTTTGGTAGCAAAGGAAAGCTATCTCCTCGATACATTGGGCCTTTTGAAATTCTTGAACGTATTGGGAATGTTTCATATCGTCTAGCCTTGCCACCGCAGTTGTCTAATGTATACAATGTATTTCATGTATCAATGCTACGCCGATATATACATGATCCTTCCCACATAGTACAATGGGAAAATCTCGAGGTCGTAGATGACGGAACATACGAGACCCGCACGATACAAATTTTAGACCGTCGAGATCAGGTGTTACGTAATAAAATTATTCCGTCAGTGAAGGTCCTGTGGTTGCATCACGGAGCCGAGGAGGCGACGTGGGAGTTAGAAACGGAAATACGTGAAAAATATCCAGAGTTGTTTAATTAATATGTAATGTCTAAATTTCGAGGACGAAATTTTATTTAGTGGGAGAGATTGTAACATTCTGTATTTTAATTAATGTTAATTATGTTATATTAACTCTTTTATATATATGAGAATGATCTTTTTATAATTCGGGTGGTCCGAATGAATTTCGGTTGGTAAATAGGAAGTTTTGGGTTCTTTGTGATTCATTAATTTGAGCTAACTTTGGGCTATCGTAATTCCTCTGTTATTTATCCGATTGAAGTTTCGCTCGCGTATGTCTCTATTATTTGCATCATTCTACAACTTTCGTGTTTTGTCCGAAAGCTAATTCGCGCTCCTTGTGGATCAAAACAGGGCGCAAAGTAGGCCCATCGCTAAATTCTGGTTGTTTAATAGTATTCGGCAGAGCGCTGTCTTCGGTGAATTTCTGGGAAAAATGTGTCCATAATTTGAGAAAACTTCCTCTTAGAAAGTTTTATAACTTTAAAATACCTTTCCGTGAACATAAAGAATGGCTCAATCGGAGTTCCGAGTCAAAAGTTATGGCCAAAACAAAAACAGTGCTCCAGAACCAAAAACCCACGCGCGGTTACTGTAGCAACCGACTTAAAGTCGGTTTTAGCTCGTTTTAAGCCATTTTTCAACCATTTTCGAACCAGACACTTCCACAAAACTCTAGAGAGTTCTAGAGAGAGAGAAATAAGTGTTTTGAGCGTATCTTACCTATTTTCACTTCCGATCGAAGGATTACACATCGAAAAACATCCGAAACACTTCTTAGCTTGCTATTCATCATCTTCTACCTTGAGGACTCTTTGGGGAAGCTTGAAGCATCAAATTTCCATCTTCTTTCTCACTCATAAACTGAGGTAGGGGTATTTTCTTGGTTTTTGACACTTCATAAACTTGTTTATATGTTTTTAAATAGGTGTATACACATATGTTGGGTTGTTGCTCGATTATTGAAATCGCTAGTTATTTTGGCCACTGTTTTGATTAAATATGGGCAGAGTGGTAATGATAAAAGTGATGTATCAAGTATGTATTTTAAAATATAGTTTAATACCTAACTTATGGCTTTGGAATTACCTAAAAAGGATAAGGAATGAATTTTTGGTGAATTTTACAAGATTGGTGTGCGGTATTGATTCCTACGCGGGAATCTTGAATACTTTCTTAAATATTCCAAAGTCCACTCCATAATTTGAGTAAATTCATTTGGTTAATGAAAGGGGTTACTATGTTAATATTTGATGATTAAGAATACTTGACTCGAGGCGATATATGCCATACATACTTGGTATGGAGAGTTAATTGAACCAAATGAGATATCTCTTGATTGTATGTATGACATTGATTGTGAAAGTGGTTTATTGGTAAATTCTCCATGTCAAATGATATATGGATGAATTGGTTAGAGTATATATGGCATATATTGCTTCATATGCACTATTATCAAGTTATGCACGATATACATATATACATGTCATCATTGTGTCAACCAAAGGCCAAAAACTCTTATGGCAAGTTCTTGGATGGACTCGTGGATTCGTGATTTCTGACTTGGCAAGTTATCTCATGAAAGGCCTATATCATATCATATTGATTCAGAGAGCTTGTGTCTCTCGGAAAATGACTCTTGGTGTGAATGTATAGTGCTTGCCGGGATGGGAAAATAAGTAGGGCTCGGTGCCGTTGGGTTGAAAATCCCTAAACCCCTGGGGGAGCAACATTTGGCCGCCTATAAGCCACCGGTGTGGAGCCCAGGAACCTAGGAAAATTGGCAAGGCACTATGATTTTGCGATTATCTATATTTATATGGGATCGGGGTGAATGATCCCAGGGCTATTGTTATCTATACTTGTGTGGGATCGGGACAATTGATCCCAGGTTATCATATCTTGGCAGTAGTGGAATCTATTCATCACTCATGCTTTCTATTATACGGAAATCGGTTGACACGGGAGGTAATCTGCATTAGCATGTTCATGCATGATCACTTGATGAATTTTGAATTTTCTGTTGATATTATTGATATTACCATGGTCTAAAAAAAATATGTTTACAAACTTGTTTTCAAACATATGCCTGGTACCCCCCCTACTGAGCAAATGGCTCACCCCGATTTTTCTTTAAAAATATTTCAGGTACTCACGAGTCCCACGAGGACAAGGACATGACTGGGTCAGGGACGATATAGAGGCTCTGATACTACGTGTATATTTTGGTTTACTGTGATGTATGTATATTTTTTCGGGAAGCCACGGCTAGCCCGAGGAGTTTATATACTTTGGTTATTCATATGGTTTGGATTATGTGTACTTGATACATGCTGGAATGTATAATATGTTTGATACCCTATGCAGCGTGATACTTGCTATATCTGTTGTTGTTGACTTATTTCTTTCTATATACCTATCTTAGTCTTATTAAGGTAGGTTAGTAACGCTTCAGGCCTTAATTACAGGCGTTATCCTGTACATTAAGACGGGGGTGTTACATGCTTTGTCTAGTGTTCGAATCCCATGCCTAAGCAACCAGTTTATGTTCCTTTTTTAATTTTTTTTAAGCTGACCTGAGGGTTTATTTATTTATTATTTTTAAATTGGTTTTTGGGGTGAGCGCAATCGGCATCTTCAAAGAAAAATTTTCAATTTTCAATTTTTTTTAAGTTCACCCGAATTTGTTTTTATTTTATTTTGAAATTGGCTTTTGGGGTGAGCACAGTTGACATCTTCAAAGAAAAATTTTCAATTTTAATTATTTTTTAAGCTGGCCTGAGTTTTTTTATTTTATTTTGAAATTGACTTTTGGGGTGAGCGCAGTCGACATCTCTAAAGAAAAATTTTCAATTCCCATATTATTCAAAGATATCATTTTTCAGAGTATCAAGTTCTTTTTGGTATTATATTGATATTGAGACGGAATTAATTAATACGATCACATACTTCTCTTTCAATTTGAGTTTGCGCAGTTCCTATTATAGTCTTTTTCAATCACTACGTATCTGTAAGTTTCATTTTCAATATTCTTTTTAATTTCTTTCAATTATTGATATTTAATGCTTTGATTGTTCTTTAATTATATACTTAATTGTGATTACTTATTTGAAATTCATGCTTAAATTTGGAATTATTGTAGGAATTTCCGCGTAAAACCTTGGAATTCATGTTTTTTTTTCTTTTTTTTAATTTAATCGTAACCTTTTCGTTTCTTATCCGTTTTTGACGATCCACATATCAAAACGACCGTATTTTAATTATCTACAATACCTTACTAATTTGGAGACTCAAATCCCAAGATTTTCAAAAGTCAGTAGGCCATTTGTGTTGCTGGCATATTACTTATTTTTCGAAAGTGTTCAACCCATAGCATGTTCTTAATTTTTGATTGCTTTGAAATTTTTCGTACATTTATATATGCTTATACTTTCAATTTCTTTTTTATTCTTGAATATAAATATGTTGTTTTATTTAATTATTTTACTGAGCATGAATTTATTAAATATGTTTTGCTAGTTCGTTAGTTAGGGGTCTGCAATGAACTAGTATGCCGACACCTTTGTTTTTAAGACATAATTTCAGTTCTAATTAATTTTCTATAGGTTAATAGGTTATTATAAATCTGATTTTTATTAAAATATTATTTTAGTATGCTAATTACATACTTTCATAAGAAATTTAATAAAATCTTTTCAACAAAAGAACCAAACTAGTTTGAATTGTCGTTTTTGTGTTAAATCCTAACCAGTTGACTTAGAGAGTGGTCTATACTCTCTAAATTAATTGGTTATGTATCCTTTTAGAATTCAAAGTTAAGTGTGCTATTTTTGTTAGTCGTTTTAACCCTTACTTTTTGGTACCGAATTCGCCAATTTTGTGTTTCCATCGCCAGTTTTAATTCAAATTTGATTTCAATCATATTTTAACCTATTTAAATTAAATTGTGGTTTTTACTTAATACTTCTAAACTCACTTTGAATAAAAGGTTTTGTAGTGTCAAGCACTACTTCACTTTTAATAAACAAGTGTTTTTTTGTAAAATTAAATAATGCAACATAATTAGCATTGGTACGTATAGTTCATGTAACGTATGAATTATTACGAAAGATACAAGTTTATGAGATCAATTAGCTCATGGATAGTAGGCTGATTTTTGTTATTGTATCATATCTTGTATTGTTTTATATAATGCCTCGAATGTTATTACAGATAACGTAAGAACAAACGCAGACATAATTAAACGAACCATAATACATATAGAAGGAACACTTGAGCAAAATCATAACGTATTAATAGATAAAGTGGGAAGTACTAATGATTATTGATCCTTAGATATGGTACACGGGCGAGTGAACAAGTTTAGCTTATTAGATTAGTTGGTTGGATCATAATGAACATAAGACATTAACATCTATAGAATCACAAGTAAGATAATGGCTATGCATCCGTATATCTCAACATAATGCTTAGGATGAGATCATCAGCGGCCTTAAATGATGTGTATGGGCAATTGTGCACAGAACAATTGATGAGTACCTTAGTGGCGATGCCTTTTTAGTTAGCCAAGAATAGCTTAGAGTTATCGATTTTCTTTGTGTTTATGAGTTAGTCGTGGGATAGTGTTGCCGTAGACTATGCGGTATCGATTCATGCATTAGAACAAATCACCCTAAGCTAGAGAACAAGTAAGGTAATTTTAGAACATTCCCTAGAAAGACGTAAATTCATAAAGAGAGTTGTATCTATGGGACTATAAGGGCATGATTGGTAAGTAAATGGAATACCTTCCGATGTCTAGGATGGGAATCCTAGTGATGTTCGGCATGATTGTGTCTGTGGATGGCATTGCACTATTTTCATACTATGTTGCATTTTTTATATATATAAAAGTTGTATGTGCTTACATTTTCTATTTGTACTTTCTATAGAAACTTTTATAGTTCCCACTGAGCCCAAATTTGCCTCATTCCCTTATTCACCAATTTTGCGAGATAGGCTTCGAGGTTGGTTGGAATATATTCTTCTTGATGGAAACTTAATTCCAGAATCGTTTAATATTGCATATAGACCGAACAAATTTTTTTTATGTAAAACCCTAGTGCAGAATTGGATTTTACCTTCGAGATCTCTCTGTTTTGATCTCGTCTCAGCACGAATAGGGATTGGTGGAGACGAATCAGAACACGGGCTCGATAGAATGTCAAGATCTTCTATCGTATTCCTTTAGCTGTGCAATCCTGTACCAAGTGTGGGCTGCGGTATCACCAAGATCTCCTTCTCTACTCTCTACAGCACAAACCCTAAATTCGTGAGAATTATTGTGTCGAGAGAAGAGGCAAGGCTGGCATATATATAAGGCTACGATAGGGACCCTAAGGAGAAATAAGTGTTTGGGCTTACTATGGAAAACTGGAATCCTAATTCGATTAAGAATTGATTCCTTCCATAAATTATAATTCACACCACTAAAGAGTTAAAATTGCACTCCCGTCCTTATCTCAAAAATTATATTTCGAACTCCTTGTTATTAAATACTTATTATTCTCCCCACGTTAAGATTTCAGATAACCGTCATTTAAATTAAATTACTGACAATTATATTTAAATGACTTCTTAATCCTTGAGCGTACCACTTAACTTATTTGACATGTCGGATTAACATAATCCACCTGCAGGGTTTGACATGATCAAAACTTATAAGCTTCTCAAGCGGTTATCATCAATCCCTATACCGGGACATGGATTCCGTCAATAATTAATATTCATCATACATATAGTGTCGCCATCTAATTCACAAAGTTTATTGATCCATAAATGAATCTCACTCTTAATGAGTCAAAACAACAAACACTACATATATATGTCTATTAATTATTTCAAGATTAAGAGCATAAGTAATCATAATAACTATGGGATTTTAAATTATTTTATATAGTTAGTATAAAAATAATTAATCCAAACTGCTCCTGTTCAATACACACAAAGTGTACTAGCACAACGAGTTAAAACTATACCGTTTCTTGTAGTCAAGATAATCTACTAAAACTTGTGCTACAATCCTACCGATAGTTGTCCAATTCCATCTAAGACCGTGAACTAATAAATTTATATTCCATAAGAACCGATGATATGATCCTCTGTGTATAAGCTATACTCTATACACCAAATCATCTACTCTATGGAATAAAAGACACACATGCACAATATTTAAATAGATAATATAATACAACCATTGCCCATAAAGATTCTCATTTAAATAGCAAAACCGAGTCTATATAACATATCAAAACCAATAATAATAAAATCATGGCTTTTAGTATATCACTCTAACAATCTCCCACTTAGACTCAAAACCATGCAGTTATGCACTTCACCCCCATTCCTTCAATGTGACTATCAAAAGTCTTGGCCGGTAAGCTCTTCATAAAAGGATTAGCTAGGTTGTCTCCTGATGCAATCTTAGTCACTATGACATCGCCTCTCTACACAATATCTCTGATGAGATGATACTTGCGCTCTATGTGTTTTCCCTTCTTATGAGTCCTTGGCTCCTTCGAATTTGCAACTGCTCCACTATTATCACAATAAAGTGTAATAGCTGAATGCACTGAAGGTACCACATCTAGATCCATAAGAAAGTTCCTGAGCCAAACTGCCTCCTTAGCCGCTTTTGAAGCAGCCACATATTCAGCTTCTATGGTGGAGTCAGCAATACAAGACTGCTTAATACTCCTCCAACTAATGGCCCCACCTCCTAGAGTAAACACATATCCGGAAGTTGGCTTTCTTGAATTCCTATCTAACTGAAAATCTGAGTCTATGTACCCAATGGGCACTAAACTATCTGTCTGGTAAACAAACATAAGATCTCGAGTCCTTTTAAGGTACTTGAGTATATGTTTTACCGCAGTCCAATGTTCTTGCCATGGATTAGACTGATATCTGCTTACCATGCCAACAGCAAAGCAGATGTCTGGTCTAGTACACAGCATAGCATACATGAGGCTTTCTACTACCGCATAAGGAATTGCCTTCATTTTCTCTATTTCATCAGGTGTCTTAGGACACTAATCCTTGGATAGAGTGATTCCATGCCTGAAAGGGAGAAACCCTTTCTTGGAATCATGCATACTAAATTTGGAAAGAATTGTATCAATATAAGTAGCTTGTGACAAGCCCAACATCCTATTTTTTCGATCTCACATAAGCTTAATACCTAGGATGTGACTAGCTTCTCCCAAGTCCTTCATATCGAATTGACTTGATAACCATACCCTCACTGAAGATAATAACCCCATATCCTTCCCAATAAGTAAGATATCATCTAAGTACAATACCAGAAATACCACCGCATTTTCGTTGCGCCTTTTGTACACACAAGACTCATCCGGACATTGATCAAAACCAAAAGACTTGATTGCCTGATCAAAACGGATGTTCCAATATCTAGACACTTGCTTAAGCCCATAAATAGACTTCTTAAGCTTGCACAACATGTGCTCTTGACCCTTTGCTATGAATCCATCTGGCTGCATCATATAGATGCTTTCATCAAGACTTCTATTAAGGAAAGCTGTCTTGACATCCATTTGTCAAATCTCATAATCAAGATGAACCGTAATGGATAAGAGAATTCGAATAGACTTTAGCATGGCAACCAGTGAAAAGGTTTCATCATAATCGATTCCTTCTTTCTGAGTGAACCCTTTTACAACAAGCCTTGCTTTAAAGGTTTCCACCTTCCCGTCTGCTCCTTTCTTTCTCTTATATACCCACTTGTATCCGATGGGTTTTATCCCTTCGGGTGGTTCTACAAGATCCCAGACTTTATGTGACGCCCCGAGTTCCGTTAGGAGGGAGAACCTCCGGAACACGGTTGATCACGGAGCCATACGCGACGGCGGAAGTGAGTAAAAAGATAAATAACTCTGGCGAGGAAGGCCAATATGCAAAGGTCTAGTACATAAAACAAAATCAACTGGGAACATGCTAGAACTGTAGCTTCCCCTCCTGTTAACTCGTGCCTTACAGATTAGTCTGTACCGTTGCGCACCGGTTAACTAAAATGTAAGTCACTTGTCCACATTAGGCTAACATTCAACCATAGACATGTTCCTCCAACCCATTACAAAATAACCAAAAAGAATAAAATTAAGGAACAGTAAATGTCCGCAAAATACATACATTAGCAATATATAACTGTCACAAAATAGTCATACACAATACAGTCTCCATAACCTCAAGTAGGCTACATAGAGAGTACAAACATGGATACATAATATAAGTTGGGTTATGGTACAATAAGATAGATAACATGGCCTTTCAGTAGTGAAAGGCCCTCACACTACAGTATCAGAGGAGACTAAGACTTGTCGACCTTTCCCTTATCAGCTCGTCCCGTCCCATCCTTAGAAGTACCTGCGTAGGAAAAACTGTGAGCCAAACGGGCCCAGTAAGAACTATAGGAGTTGTGAGAAAAACATGTATAAGTAGGAGAGGCTTTATAAAGTGAGTTTGTGAGTAGTCCGTATACATAAATCATAAAATGTATGTAAACAATGTAATATATATATAGTCTCAAGACACCGCGACCAGGCCTACATCGTATCAACCATGTATAATACTCACGTCTAGGATTTTTCATATCTACTGTACAGAGATAGCCGGCACTCGGTTTCTTCTGCCCAAGACAGGGACCACCTACCAGGTCCACCTAGACGCTACCTCACGCAGCCACACAGGCATACGCTACCTCACGCAGCCACACAGGCATACGCTACCTCACGCAGCCACAAAGGCATACGCTACAATAATCTCACGTAGCCACTAAGGCTATACGCTACTGGTAATAACCATCTACCTGGTACGAGCGGTGTTGACTACTCTGTATAAGGAAAATCATATTTTTCCCAATCATAATTATAAGATCATATACATCATGTAAAAAGGTATAGTAGTCCATTTCATAAGTATCAAGTGATATAAAGTGCGTATCATAAGTTTACTTTACTATACGGACTGATAAGTACCTGCGCGCTAGAGGCCAGGAACAAGGGTTTGTCATAAATCAAGGAAATGGAAGAAATACTTGAGGAAATATGATATACTACATTTTATAAGAAATAAACAACCATTTCCCTCATAATTTATAGGCCCAAAGCGCACATATACGCAGCAATAGTTGTAACCCTAGAAAACCCCCAAATTTGTATAAAAATGGTGATTGGGTGTATAAACTCTTAAAATAGGTTTTAATAATAGTGTTCCTACCTCGATAGCGTCAAACCTTCACCACACGAGCCGCAAATCGAACTCTAGATGACGGGGGCGCAAGATACCATAGTTGGCTTTGAAACCCTAGCTTGGTGGATGTGAAGAAAGGAAGAAGATGAAGGAGATTATATGTTTGATCTTGATTTGGGTGGTAATATGTGTTAAAAATACACACATGAACTCATCTCCATGCTCCTACACTCCTCTCAACTCTCTCCCTGAGCTCTTGGTCGAAGTGGAGAAGAAGAATGGGGTGAATGGGGATAAAAATCGGGTCAAGGCTTAAAAATATCATTTTTGACCGCTACAGTGAAGGGGAGTCGACTCCCTAAAACCCATGGAGTCGACTCCATGGTTCTGGAATTTTGTTCATGCCCAGAAATGCTTGTTTTTGCCACCAACTGATCTTGTAACCTTATTTTGACCAACGAGAAGTGGGAATTGGCTTCCGGGCAAAACACGAAAGTTCTTGGAAATTGAAATACCTTTCCAATGGTATAAATTAGGTTCCATTCTGATCTAAAATGAAAAAGTTATGATATCTAGAATGACTGAAGGTCGGTTTGTCGGGTAAGTTTAAAATGTGAGATTTTGCAAATTTCGACTCGGGTACTCTACATAACCCTTTACAATTTAAAAGATGAATGTAATAACATCTCTAAAATAGTGTGGAAGTATTTCCTACATTCGGATACGGCCCATGCACACTCTCGCGTCTCGGTCATAAAATGTGATACATTTACCCTACGGGTGTTACAACCTCCCCTCCTTAAGAAATTTCGTCCTCGAAATTAAAATAGAAGGAAAGGATATTACCTCATTGTAATAAGTGTGGGTACTTAGTTTGTATCTCTGATTCCAGCTCCCACGTAGCTTCTTCCGTCCCGTGATGTTGCCATATTACCTTGACGAGTGGAATAACCCTGTTACGAAGAACTTGTTCCTTCCGGTCTACCACTGCTACTGGATGAGTCTCAAATGACACATCTTCATTAACTTCAAGTTCCTCGACTGGAGTTACATGTGAAGGATCAGGTATATACCTCCGAAGCATGGACACATGGAATACATCATGGATTCGCTGTAACTGTGAGGGCAATGCTAGGCGATATGAAACTGAACCAACACGCTGGATGATTTCAAACGGTCCTATATACCGAGGGGCTAACTTTCCCTTGTTACCAAAACGTACAATACCATGTCGAGGCTTGACCTTGAGAAATACATAGTCACCCACTTCAAACTCAAGTGGTCGTCTTCTCTTGTCGGCGTAACTCTTTTGTCGGCTTTGGGCAGTTAGTAACCGTTGCTTGATAAGTTTAATCTTCTCCGTAGTGTCTTGCACTAACTGCGGTCCTAAAATTGCTGCTTCGCCTGCCTCAACCCAACAAACGGGAGATTTGCATGGTCTTCCATATAATGCTTCAAATGGAGCCATTCCAATACTGGCTTGGAAACTATTATTATAGGCAAACTCGGCGAGTGGTAGGTACTCATCCCAATTTCCACGAAAATCAAGTATACAGGCCTGTAGCATATCCTCAAGGATTTGGATAGTCCGTTCAGACTGTCCGTCAGTCTGCGGATGAAAAGCTGTACTAAAACCCAATCGAGTGCCTAACGAACGCTGAAGTGCTTCCCAGAAACGTGAAGTGAATCTAGAATCACGGTCAGACACTATTGAAACTGGGATGCCATGAAGTCGAACGATCTTGTTAATGTAGAGTTTTGCCAACTTTTCTAAGGAATCGGTCTCCCGAATTGGTAGGAAATGAGCCGACTTGGTAAGTCGATCCACAATAACCCAAACTGCATTGTGCTTCCGCTGCGTACTCGGTAAACCCATCAGAAAATCCATTGTGATATTGTCCCATTTCCACTCCGGAATAGGAAGAGGTTGAAGTTGACCCGCAGGCTTCTGGTGTTCTATCTTTATCCTTTGACAAGTTAAGCAGCGAGAAATAAATTGAGCCACATCTCGTTTCATTCATTGCCACCAATAAGTACGTTTTAAATCTCGGTACATCTTAGTGCCTCCTGGATGAATAGAGAATCTTGAATTGTGAGCCTCGGCCATGATGGTTTCTTTAAGTTCGTTGTTTAACCTTGGTACAACTAGTTTCTCTTTATATCTCAATCCACCATCAGTACCCAATGTGAAACCTTCTACTTCATTTCCGGATTGAAGTTGATCTCGGCATTTTGCTAACTCATCGTCATACCATTGGCTCTCAATTACTTGACTCTGCAGTAATGGACTGGCCACGAGATTTGAAAGGAAAGCAATGTCTTCGTTTCGACGTACGATTAAGTTGTACCGCTGAAGCTCCTCTATGAGTTTCCACTCTCGGCATCTCAAAGCTGCCATTGAACTGGGTGTTTTCCGACTTAGAGCATCGGCAACCACGTTCGCCTTGCCGGGATGATATTGAAGCGTGAAGTCATAATCCTCAAGGTACTCTATCCAACGACGTTGTCTTAAATTCAAATCTCGTTGCGTGAAGATGTACTTGAGGCTTTTGTGGTCCGAAAATACCTCGAATTTCTCTCCATAAAGGTAATGACGCCATATCTTCAAAGCAAAAACTACTGCGGCTAGCTCTAGGTCATGTGTAGGATAATTCTTCTCATGAGCTTTCAGCTGGCGTGATGCATAGGCTATCACATGCTCCAACTGCATTAGGACACAGCCAAGTCCTAAGTGAGACGCATCACAATATATCACATAGCCTAGGCCCCTTTTTGGTAGTGCTAGGATGGGAGCGGTAGTTAAACGATACTTCAACTCATTAAAAGCTTCTTCACAGCGATTGTCCCAAACAAATGGCACACCTTTCTGGGTAAGATGAGTAAGTGGAGACGCTATACGAGAGAAGTCTTGAACGAACCTTCTATAATAACCAGCTAAACCCAGAAAACTTCGGATTTCTGTCACATTAGTAAGGCGGCGCCAACTGGACACAGCGTCCACCTTAGCTGAATCTACAGAAATACCACCTCGTGAGACAACGTGTCCAAGAAATTTCACTTCTTCTCTCCAAAAGTCGCACTTCGAAAATTTGGCGTAGAGTTGGTGGTCTCTTAGCAACTGCAGGGCTGTGAAAAGGTGTTTCCTATGCTCCGCCTCTGAAGAAGAATAAATCAATATATCATCGACAAACACTATAACAAATCTGTCTAAGAATGGGCGGAAGATACGGTGCATCAAATCCATGAAAGCTGCTGGTGCGTTCGTTAATCCAAATGGCATAACTAGAAATTCATAGTGGCCGTAGCTTGTCCGGAAAGCTGTCTTGGGAATATCTTCTTCCCTTACCCTTAACTGATGGTATCCTGATCTTAAGTCGATCTTGGAAAAGAAATGAGCTCCCTGTAATTGGTCGAATAAATCATCAATTCGTGGAAGAGGATACTTATTCTTGATCGTCACTCGATTTAGTTGGCGATAATCCACACACAATCGTAATGATCCATCAGCTTTCTTGGCAAACAACACAGGTGCCCCCCATGGTGACGAACTAGGGCGAATAAAACCCTTGGCTAAAAGATCCTCTAACTGGGTCTTAAGCTCCTTGAGTTCTGCAGGAGCCAACCGATATGGAGTAATAGAAATAGGAGCAGTTCCGGGAACTAGATCAATTGAGAACTCGATTTCACGTTGCGGCGGTAAACCAGGTAAATCCTCCGGAAAAACATCCAAGAATTTCTTAACAACGGGCACATCTTGTGGTGTAAGAAGTGAAACTTCATCACTCACAACGTTGCAAAGCCAGCCAACATAATCTCTCTGTTCCTTCTTAGTACCATACGATATCGGGTATAGATTATATCTCTCGCCAAAGAAAACAATCGTTTCTCCCCAATGGTGGGTAATAGTAACTCGCTTGGCATGACA
Source organism: Lonicera japonica (assembly GCA_021464415.1). Taxonomy (NCBI): domain Eukaryota; kingdom Viridiplantae; phylum Streptophyta; class Magnoliopsida; order Dipsacales; family Caprifoliaceae; genus Lonicera; species Lonicera japonica. Next base: position 38,552 of record JAKCWG010000141.1, on the reverse strand, counting down.
ATCGATCACCGCATAATATTTTGTCAACCAATCCATCCCCAAAATGAGATCATACTGTTCCATCTCCATGACTATAAAATCATCTTCTATATGACAATTCCGATGCAAGGTAATAATTGCAGTGCAATATTGGTTTAGGTTCGTTGTACTACCCATGGGAGAACTAATGCTAACGGGGAGAACAAGCCTCTTAGTTTTCAACTTTAAACTTGATACACAGTTGAACGAAATAAAGGAGTGTGAAGCGCCAGTGTCGAATAAAACTCTAATTCCAGTCGAGAAAAGAATGAGGGTACCTTCCATAACTGTGTGATCTTCCTGATCTCCAGCTGGGTTGAGTGAAAAGAATCGGCCTCCGGAGCTCCCTTGTGTTTGCGGTGGAATAGGGCGATAGTTGGATTGAAATTGATTCTGGATCGGGTAGTTGGATTGTTGGTAGCCTCCACTAACTGACTGACTTTGGCCTTGCGAAGAACCTTGACCTGTATAATCACCATAATTTCCATATTGGTTCTGACGTCCATAATTGTCTCTACCACGACCTCCTCGATAATCTCTTCCTCGACCGCCCCGATTTCCTCGAAAACCTGACCTGCCAGGGACTTGTTTGTTTTTGGGGCAAGTTTTGATAACATGTTCGGTGTCCCCACATAGATAACAACCACCTGTGCGTCCACTACTACTCCCACTGCTGGTATAGTTTCCTCCTGAAGACTCTGAGCTAGAACGGGCTTTCTTGTCTCTACCCCATTTACCTCTACGATAACCCACATTGTCTCTCTTTCGGCCCGAATCAGAAGAAAATGAGGAACGACGAGCTTGAGCGTACTGACTGTCAAGGTTTAAAGCTGCTTCAACCAACTGCTTGAACGAGGTGAACTCATAGAATCCCATAGCACACCTATATTCATCCTTGAGTCCTAGGAAAAACATCTCCATCTTTTCTTGGTCACTTAGGGCAAAAGTATCCATATACACACTAAGCTCTTCGAATTTCAGTCGATACTCCTCCACCGACATCTCCCCTTGGACCAAGCTACGCAGTTCATCTCTCTTAGCTCGGCGGTAGGCGTCCGAAATAAATTGTAGTCGGAAGGCAGTCTCAAAATCTCGCCACTTACGGATTCCCTCGGATTGCTTAATAACTCTCCACCACCGATGAGCATTCCCAGAGAGCCTAGTAGTCGCAAACTTGACCCACATCTTCTTGGGAGTTCTAATAACCTCCAATCGTTCTTTGATTACAAAGAGCCAACCCTCTGTATCCTCGGGTCCCTTAGTTCCATCGAACACTGGAGGTTGAAGACGGGTGAATTCTCGTAGGTAAGTAATCTCATCCATCTCCCCTCCTTGAGGTTCGGGATCCTCCTCTGGGTTTTCCACAATGACTGGTTCCTCTTGGGTTCGGTCCTTGTTTGCACCAGCTCCACTAGTAGACCCATGACTGTTCTTTAGGACTCCCGACAATTCCCCTATAAAGTCCTTCATCATCTTGTTCATAGCTGTAAGGAGTCTAGAGCTATCTCCCCCTTCGGTTTCATGATCACCTTCCGGAAGGGAAGTTTGTTGAGCAGGAGCCTTGCCTCTACGCTTAGGCGGCATTCTACAAAATAACAAGGTCAACTCACAAAATCCAAGCATAAGGATAGGATACAATGGAAAGGACGATATCCTAGTCTACCCACACTCCGGCGAAGGAAAAAGAGAACCTAATTCCTCTGATACCAACTTGTGACGCCCCGAGTTCTGTTAGGAGGGAGAACCTCCGGAACACGGTTGATCACGGAGCCGTACGCGACGGCGGAAGTGAGTAAAAAGATAAATAACTCTGGCGAGGAAGGCCAATATGCAAAGGTCTAGTACATAAAACAAAATCAACTGGGAACATGCTAGAACTGTAGCTTCCCCTCCTGTTAACTCGTGCCTTACAGATTAGTCTGTACCGTTGCGCACCGGTTAACTAAAATGTAAGTCACTTGTCCACATTAGACTAACATTCAACCATAGACATGTTCCTCCAACCCATTACAAAATAACCAAAAAGAATAAAATTAAGGAACAGTAAATGTCCGCAAAATACATACATTAGCAATATATAACTGTCACAAAATAGTCATACACAATACAGTCTCCATAACCTCAAGTAGGCTACATAGAGAGTACAAACATGGATACATAATATAAGTTGGGTTATGGTACAATAAGATAGATAACATGGCCTTTCAGTAGTGAAAGGCCCTCACACTACAGTATCAGAGGAGACTAAGACTTGTCGACCTTTCCCTTATCAGCTCGTCCCGTCCCATCCTTAGAAGTACCTGCGTAGGAAAAACTGTGAGCCAAACGGGCCCAGTAGGAACTATAGGAGTTGTGAGAAAAACATGTATAAGTAGGAGAGGCTTTATAAAGTGAGTTTGTGAGTAGTCCGTATACATAAATCATAAAATGTATGTAAACAATGTAATATATATATAGTCTCAAGACACCGCGACCAGGCCTACATCGTATCAACCATGTATAATACTCACGTCTAGGATTTTTCATATCTACTGTACAGAGATAGCCGGCACTCGGTTTCTTCTGCCCAAGGCAGGGACCACCTACCAGGTCCACCTAGACGCTACCTCACGCAGCCACACAGGCATACGCTACCTCACGCAGCCACACAGGCATACGCTACCTCACGCAGCCACAAAGGCATACGCTACAATAATCTCACGTAGCCACTAAGGCTATACGCTACTGGTAATAACCATCTACCTGGTACGAGCGGTGTTGACTACTCTGTATAAGGAAAATCATATTTTTCCCAATCACAATTATAAGATCATATACATCATGTAAAAAGGTATAGTAGTCCATTTCATAAGTATCAAGTGATATAAAGTGCGTATCATAAGTTTACTTTACTATACGGACTGATAAGTACCTGCGCGCTAGAGGCCAGGAACAAGGGTTTGTCATAAATCAAGGAAATGGAAGAAATACTTGAGGAAATATGATATACTACATTTTATAAGAAATAAACAACCATTTCCCTCATAATTTATAGGCCCAAAGCGCACATATACGCAGCAATAGTTGTAACCCTAGAAAACCCCCAAATTTGTATAAAAATGGTGATTGGGTGTATAAACTCTTAAAATAGGTTTTAATAATAGTGTTCCTACCTCGATAGCGTCAAACCTTCACCACACGAGCCGCAAATCGAACTCTAGATGACGGGGGGCGCAAGATACCATAGTTGGCTTTGAAACCCTAGCTTGGTGGATGTGAAGAAAGGAAGAAGATGAAGGAGATTATATGTTTGATCTTGATTTGGGTGGTAATATGTGTTAAAAATACACACATGAACTCATCTCCATGCTCCTACACTCCTCTCAACTCTCTCCCTGAGCTCTTGGTCGAAGTGGAGAAGAAGAATGGGGTGAATGGGGATAAAAATCGGGTCAAGGCTTAAAAATATCATTTTTGACCGCTACAGTGAAGGGGAGTCGACTCCCTAAAACCCATGGAGTCGACTCCATGGTTCTGGAATTTTGTTCATGCCCAGAAATGCTTGTTTTTGCCACCAACTGATCTTGTAACCTTATTTTGACCAACGAGAAGTGGGAATTGGCTTCCGGGCAAAACACGAAAGTTCTTGGAAATTGAAATACATTTCCAATGGTATAAATTAGGTTCCATTCTGATCTAAAATGAAAAAGTTATGATATCTAGAATGACTGAAGGTCGGTTTGTCGGGTAAGTTTAAAATGTGAGATTTTGCAAATTTCGACTCGGGTACTCTACATAACCCTTTCCAATTTAAAAGATGAATGTAATAACATCTCTAAAATAGTGTGGAAGTATTTCCTACATTCGGATACGGCCCATGCACACTCTCGCGTCTCGGTCATAAAATGTGATACATTTACCCTACGGGTGTTACACTTTATTAGAGTACATGGACTCCATTTCGGATTTCATAACATTTTGCCATTTTTCTACATCTTTATCTTGAAGTGCTTCATTGTAGTTAAAGGGATCTATTTCGTGTTCATCAGGGACCTTGTCATAAGACTCTCCCAAGAACATAAAACGGTCGGATTTACGTACAATCCTCCCACTACGACGAAGCACTACTTGTGTTTGTGTACCTTGTGCAGGTACTGAACTTCCCAACTCACTATTTACACGCTGTACTGGTTTGGGAATCTACGTTGGTTCAGGAACCTGTGCTGGTTCTGAAACCTGCGTGTTAGTGGTTCGTTTAGGATGTGCACGAGCATCCGCAATTCTCCCACTACGACGAGGTAATGGGATAATATCTATTTCTTATGGTACTTTCTCTTGTACTAAAGGTACAGACAAATTGTGCCCTACTTTTTCTCCTTTTATTTCCTGTAGAACAACTCTACTTCTGGGCTTGTGGTCCATGATATAATTCTCTTCTAAGAATTTGGCATTAGTGCTAACAATAACCTTTCATTCTGGAGGATTATAAAATAGGCCACCCTTGGTTCCTTTAGGATATCCAACAAAGAAACACACTTCTGTTCTTGACTCCAATTTATCCGCATTACCTTTCAGCACGTGTACTGGACTACCCCATATCCGAATATGCCGTAAACTAGGCTTACATCCAGTCCACAATTCTATGGGTGTAGTAGGTATTGACTTTGATGGCACCAAGTTAAGAATATATGCTGCTGTTCCTAAAGCATATCCCCAAAAGGAATCAGGTAGGTCTGAATAACTCATCATAGATCTTACCATTTCCATAAGAGTCCTATTCCTTCTTTCTGCTACACCATTCTGCTGTGGCATACCCGGTGCAGACAATTGGGATGTAATCCCATTCTCTGATAAGTATTCCCTAAACTCTCCTAAGAGATATTCACCACCACGATTTGATCGTAGTGTTTTGATATATTTTCCTAGACGCTTCTCCGTTTCTACCTTGAATACTTTGAATTTCTCAAAGGCTTCAGACTTTCGTCGCATTAAGTAAATGTATCCATACCTTGAGTAATCATCAGTGAATGTGATGAAGTACTCAAAGCCACCTCTAGCCTGGACAGTTATGGGACCACACAAATCAGAATGAACTAGTTCTAACTATTCTTTAGCCCTATAGCCTTTTGCCGAGAATGGTCTCTTAGTCATTTTACCTTCTAAACAGGATTCACATACTAGAAGTGCCTCCACTTCCAATGAACCTAATGGCCCATTTTCGACCAGTCTTTGAATTCTTTTTAGATTAATATGACCATGGCGTAAGTGCCAAAGATATGTTTGATTCATCTTTAAATGTTCCTTTCTCTTAATTGGTAAACTATTAGTGTTATTCAATTCGTATAGTTGCAATGTAGACAAGTCAGGATTTATTATATAGAGATCATTCACCAATGTACCAGAATAAATAAATTGTTTATTTTTTCCAATAAAAACTGATTTATTATTAAAATGAACAAAATATTTGTCTTCAACCAATCTAGAAACAAAAATTAAATTCCTTCTAATGGAAGGTACATATAGACAATCCTTAATAACTAAATTCCTATCTTGACTAAACTGAAGATAAACATTTCCTACTGCAACTGCTGCCACCTTTGTAGCATTACCCATGTGTAGATAAATTTCTCCATTCTTAAGTTGTCTAGTTTCCTGGAACCCCGACAAAGTATTGCAGAAATAATTAGTGGCTCCCGAATCTTCCTACCAGGTACTGGCAGATCGAACCACTAAACAAGTTTCAACAACTAATAAATGAAATTTACCTTCTTTGTTCTGGCTGTTTAGGAAACGGGGACAATCCTTCTTCCAGTGCCCTTTCTTCTTATAGTGAAAACACTTGCCTATAGGCTTTTTCACTCCTCCTTGAGGTCCAGCGACTGCTGCACGTGCTGTTCCTTGTGGGACTGCAGCTTGTACATTATTCTTCTTCTTTTTTTTCTTGCTTTTAGGCTTAGAAGTAGAAGCTTTTTCAGCCACCAGAGCACTAGCTGACTTACCAAGGAGTCCCCCAGCTACTTGAAGTTCTTTAAGAAGTTCCGACAACGAATATTTAAACTTATTCATGTTGTAATTCAGTCAGAATCCCTTAAATGAATCCGGCAACGACTGGAGAATAATATCGACTTGAGTTTCCCCATCAATTTCAGCTCCAATGATCTCTAGTTCATTCAGAAGACCAATCATCTTCAGAACATGATCCCTAACTCGGGTTCCTTCAGCCATTGTTGTGTTCATAAGGTCCTTCATCGCAACCTGCCTTGCGGCACGATCCTGATCCCCAAACATATCTTTGAGGTTCAGCATTATGTCGTAGGCGGTGGCTAAAGACTCATGCTGATGTTACAACACATTTGACATAGAAGCCAAAATCTAACACCGCGCCATCTCATCAGCCTTTTTCCACTTTCGGTAAGCCTAGGTTTCCTCTTCGGTCGCCCCCTCACCATGTTCTTTTGGACAAACCTCAGTGAGCACAAACTTGCACTCTTCAGCTTGCACTCTTGAACTTATCGGTATTTTGCAATAACCAAAATTTGTTGCATTGTTCGTTGTTATGAATATTTTATTGTTAATAAAATATTATTTTGAGATGCTTTCACCACTCTGTGTTATGTACTGCTCCTTTTATAATTTATGCACAGGTGACTCAAGGAGGTGTTGGATTGATCACCGGTCTAGTATTATTTAGTTTTAGATAGAAAAGAGAGATTGTAAATTGTATTTTTATAAATTAATTTGATATATAAATTGAAGTTGAGTTTCATTTTTATCACGTTTTTAGATAAAGCCGAGTCGTTAAATTTTTGTATCATATGTGTAGTTATGTTACCTCTTCGCCTTTGGGTAAGATTTTTGTGTCAAATGTTAGGATTGAAGTTTAAAAAACAAAAGTATAGATTGTCACATCTCGTATTTTTCTATTAAAAAAATAATATTTATATAGAAATTGTTCAAATTACATCATGATGTATAAAATAAAGAAATTTTACACTCAACAATAACTTTTTTTCAATTTTATAATTCATTAATTTAATTGCTGAATTAGTTTATTATAATATCACAAAAATGTGTGGAAAACATTAAAATAATCGGTGATGTATAAATCTTTTATCATAATTATATTATATAGTAGATTATAAATACGTATAAATTTTTTTAATCTTATTTAAATATTTTCCTTTTAAAATATGTATGTATATTATACTTATCTACACGTGTGTATGTGTCCACTTTTGGATTAGTCATAATTTGGCAAAATTTGGGTGATGAATAGGTGCTAGGTGCCAAACTTTTGTTAAAAGAAGGAGGGCATCACCTTCTGGCAGAGCAACGTGGCTATGAATTTGTCTATGGGTCCCCCCGTAATCTATTTGCTAGCATCAATACTAATGTATAACTAGATTATGCAATTGATTTAGAGATGGAAATTAGTAGACAGACGAATTCAACAGTAGGCAGTGAGGCATTTTAAGAAGTTATTATAGTATGCTAATTTTGAGGCAAGGAGGCTGTATTTAACGTATATTTAAAATTTTAAAGTATTTATTTGATACGTACGCTTATTGTGTTTTATTTTTTTGTTTTTTTGAATTTATTGTTTTAAATTGAATTTGGTGTTTGTATTTGGTCTTTTAAATTGGTGTTATTAATTAATGTTGACTCAATTTTCGTATAACCAATTGGTGCATAGTTATGTTTATTCGCCAAAAAGTCCTAGTAAGTTATAGTGGTATTAGACTAAGAGATAAGTTTTGACTTGGTGAGGTAGATGAGGAGAATAGTTTTGAACATTATACCGAGAGAAAATGGTGTATGAGGCCAGTTGGTGATTTATGGAATTTATGGGTGTTGTTGAATTGCCAAAATTTGTTGGGGGTGTTGTTGAATTGCCAAAATTTGTTGGGGGTGTTGAAAGTTGCCTTTTAGCAGGATGGGAAGTAAGTTTTGGTGGGTTTATTTATTTTTTTTATTTTAAATTTATAGCGTTCTTTTTAAATTTTTTACAAGATTTCTATATTTTGTGAAATTTTAAAATATTGCAAATGGTTCATCTACTGTTTCCTATTATTACTTTTTGAATACGATTGATTTATGCGGTTTTTGAATGTTTGTGGTTAAACCGTAAAATATATACTATTATATAAAGTAAAGACTAATTTCAACTATCATAAAAGTGTGTAAGACTTTCGAATTGCTTATTTCACATACTATTATATAAAGACAAGATTAATTTCAATCGCTATGAAATTGTGTTAGAGTTTTTAATTGCTTATTTGTTATTTAAGTACTAAATCACTTAACATCTTTATTTTATATTTTAATTTGAACTAGATATATCTAAATAATACACACGTGATTTAGTATCATAAAAGTTTACGTAGCCGGGGAACATTTCATTCAGACTGGAAATGAAGATGTGGTTGTTTTGGTACCAGATTGTCCTAGTCAATCGAATAATAACCTCAATAGTAAAATAATGCTAAACCTGACCTTGGGACAAGTTTCAACAAATATTTTGTCACCAAGTGCGAAATTTCTTAGTAGTTATGTTTTCTTCTTCTCTTATTGCCTGCCAAAAACATGACTTATAACTACCGCACTCGAGCACACACAAATGCGTGTTTATGTATATATATTCATTTTAACTAAAGTTTTTATTTATTTTTCCATATATTGTAACCCACATGATATCAGTAGAATTTGATTATACAACAATAATTACAAAGACCCTTCTAATTAAGCACCTAATTAAGGTTGTCGACTAGAAGATTTTGAGGATCTTGTAGTGAGTGAGGGCCTCATTTTGACAATTTGTTCTTCATTAACCCTCATTTTCTTAGCTGCAAGTCCAGCCTCGAAAAACCGGTTTACGGCATCGGTCATGTACTCATTCCCTTCCTTGACAGTCATTTCTTGCCCAATCTTTTGAGGGTAACTTGTAAGGAGGTGGTCTCCGTTCAGCACTGCAGCTAGTTGTACTAGCTCTTGTTGGAATTCACTTAACTTTGCATCTTCATTGGCCTCGCTTGGCCTGATCTTGACTGGAGTTGGGAGTCGCTCTGTTCATACACCACAACAAATTAATTAAGACACGTAGTTTTGTTTCATAACAAGATAGAAAATGATAAAAAAAATTAATGTATTTTTATAACACGTTAGAAAATAAGTTGACGGAGAGTAAATTTTTTATGCGAGCATGCACTATTACATGAAGTCGTGAGGGTACAATGAGAAACTATCACTTGTCATCCCTAACTTAACTTAAACTAACCCTAGTTAACTTATATAACATGAGACTAATACACTACTATTTTTCAAGTTGCATCCTTTCTCAAGGATGTAATTTTTTTTCCTTCTTTTTTGAGTTTTTTTAGATTAAGTAAATTCTATTTCTTTCAAAAAAAAAAATTGGTCCTATTATTTCTTTCATTCAAGTTTATGAGTTGAGTTCAGGCCGTTTCAGCACACATGTATAACAGCGTTACTGTCAATCCAATCACGACCCATCATTTCATTTGAAACAATTAACAAGTATAATATAAATGAATTATTCATAACTTATCTAACATAAGTTTAATTGTGTCCAAAGAAATCTACTTCAGACTAATCACGTCATATTTAGTAACTCGAATAAAATCCTTTCATTAAACGAGTTAGTTATATCGATTATCGTTGGCCCTAATTTATTCTATCCCATTATTCTATGAGAACTAGAAACCAATTTTTAAATTACATATATTAAAAGTTATCTCGATGACAATTCACACAATTAAAAAACACCACATTCTTCCTTAATTTTTCATTATATTAGATTCCCAAAGCCCACGGATTAAATTGGATTATATTTGCACACAAAATAACTGCATCTTTACTTGATTTTTCCTTTTATATGACAAATCAAATTACTTTATCTAAAGGAAATAAAATTAAAAATTACTCCTTTGGAATGATGCAACTTCAAAAATTCATAAATGTATTTAATGAAATGCTTTTTATCCCTTATATTCTAAATTATTATATCATTTAACTAGAGTTAATTTAAGTTAGACTAAAGTTGACAAGTGACGATTTCTCATTGTGCCCTCTTGATCTCATGAAATATTTGCCACATCAAAAATTTACTGAGTCCACGGATATGGTGAAATAGAAGCCTGCTGATATTTTTTAATGGCGTAGTTGGGAGCTACACGGGGGCGTAGCCACTACTGTTATAGTGGACTCTAGTAACCCCACTTATTATTCAAGATATACATATTAATAAGGTAAATTTTTGATATATTTGGGTCAATTGACGCCACTTAAATTTAGAAAAAATACTTAATAGTGGAGCCAAATTATAAAAAAAAAAAATTATGAAAAAAAATAAAGAAAGTGTGTAGCCCAAATATATTTTACATGAGAAATTCTATTCAACTCGAAAAATGCTCCAAAAATATGAAAAACTTGTGTCCGAAATACCTTTTGAGTAATAGATATGCATTTATCCTTACTTCTGAGTCGTGCTTTTATGAACTATAGCACTACTTATTCCTCATTTTTTTTTCTTTCTAATTGATAATTTAATAAATATAGTCGGTATGAAATTAATGATATATTATTGAATAACCCCACAAGCCAAATTTATTGACTACCTCAATGAAATTACATGTAATACAGTGGTAGTTGTGCATCACACTCACCGAAAAGGAATAGTCAAAATATATCTACACTATCAATTAAGTTTGAGGGAGGTATTTAGTGGCTATTAAATTACCAAAATACCCCCGCACGCTAAGAAAATAACAAAAATCCAATTAATAGAGTCGAACTCTACGCATAATAAGTAACGGTCCGTTTGGATTAAAGGGGAGGAATGGAAAAGAAATGATTAATTAGGAGGGAAATGAATGGAATATAATATGAGTTTAATTTTATTACTGTTTGGATAGCTAAGGATAGAAGAAAATGGAATAAAAATAAATTTTATTTGGATAGAAACAAGAAAATAAAGGAAAAGAAGGTGATTTAATTTATTTTATCAAATCAGGGTTAAATTTGGAATAAGGTAAATAATTCATTAAAATTTTTTCTTTTTCTCTTCCGATCCTCTCAATATTGGAAATAAACAAAATAAATGAATAGAAAGCATTGGCATTCTTTCTCTCCACTCAATCCATCTCATAAATCAATTAAAATAAGTGAAATGCAATCATTCCTCCTTTTTTTCTTTTCTTTCCTTCTCATTTCCTCAATCCAAACGGACCGTAAGTCACTTAATGACTTTGCCAAAAACCAATCAATGCTATTAAGATGCATCAAAGAGTCTTTGCTATATCCGTTATATTGCGTGTTTTCCGAATTCTAGTAATAAATAATGAGGGAAAAGGATAAAAAGATCTAACCAGGGCAGTCAGTTCTCGGTTCAATCCGAGTTTGAACGATGGAATCAAAGGTGCCGGCCCATTGGTCCCTCTTAGTAAGAAAAGGGGAGGTGAGATTAAATAACCTCCTGACTGTTGCCGGAATTGAAGAATGCTCGTATTCTGATGTCGGTGACGGCTTCCCATTAGGCCCGTGAACAACTACATCAACAATCTTGTGTTAGTTCAAATTAGCTTAAAATTTTATTGAACTACTTCAACAAATTTCCACATTATTTTAGAAACATATAGGATTCAAACATAAAATATTTATTTGTTTCGAACATAAACTCTTTATTTTAAAATACTTAAAATAGAATTTGAATATAAATCTTTATTTTGAACTCATATAGGAATATTTTCGGTGCAGCTCAAACTTGAACTAAATATATTTGATTTCTATTTTAGAAACATATAGGATTCGAACATAAAATATTTATTTTTTTTGAACATAAACTCTTTATTTTAAAATACCTAAAATAGAATTTGAATATAATTCTTTGTTTTGAACTCATATAGGAATATTTTCGGTGCAATTCAAACTTGAACTAAACATATTTGATTTCTATTTGAATTCTTTGTTTCAGTTTTGGTTCGATTTTTAATTAATTGGTTTGACTCGATACGATTCGGTCATTTAATTTTTAAATTTGCTATCCGTACTCAAGATCTCTTACGAGAATAAAGTGGGAACTGTTGGATTACATGACCGTTTGCCCAATTTGGAAGGATTTGACCTTTCAAATTTTTGGTCCAACTGTGGATATATATTATAATTGGAAGTTGTTTGGGTAATAATTTGAAACTTGAGAAAATTGACGATCAAACCTTTTATAGGGAATAAAGTCAGCCTATATATATATGTAAGTAAATAAGTAGGAAAAAAAAAATCAAGAATGAGGCCAAGACCCTTTCTAATATTTATATATATATATATTTTTTTTGAGAGAAAAAAAAGATGTTACGAATTAAATCTACTATATATCTGACTACCATTTAATACATAGGTGATATCACTGTTAAAACAATTATTTATATGAGTAGAGTAATATATACTTTATGGTGAAAATAAGTGTACCACGTTTGTACTTTTAGTTACTTTATTATTGAAAGCTGACCTTTTTAGATGCGTTTGGTTTTTAATATAATTCTTTACTACTTTAACTAAAATATCTCTTTATTATTAAATTAATCTAAAGGGGGAGATAATGGTTACGATTCAAAGTAATGGTCAATATATTTAGAAACATATTGGATTCGAACAAAAAATATTTATGTTGAATATATATATACAACTTAACCGGTCAACTAAACTCTACGTATAATATTTATGTGCGTTAAATATATACTAATTATCAAGATTATCATGTAAAAAATATGGCTCAGTTATTATGTATTTATATCAGGGTTAAAACCGAAAATTAGTAAAGTAAGTTCCGACTTCATTCAACTAAGAAAAATTATATTATTAATTATATATTAAAAAAAAAAATTAGCACAGCTAACTTTTGTATTTAATTCTATATCCGAATAATATTTTATTGACCATTTTTTAAAGAGGGTTATAAAAATTGTTATATTTAATTAGTGAATATAATATAATAATAATAATAAAATAATTTAATGAGTGCTATATTTTTTATTACATCTTTTAATAAAGTGTAAAAGTTAGTGTAACCTTATTTAAAGTAGACAAAGCCCTACCATCTATATCCGCCCTTCGCGACAGTATTTTTTCGTTTGTCAATAAAGTAAAAAAGAGCTTAGCATAAAGACAAGTTTAGGTATTATTCAGACATACCCGTGCCCTTATCAATCCAAGGAGAGACCATGATTGTAGGGACCCTAACACCCAAGCGGTCGAACCTAAACAAAAATGGTTCGGGCCCAACAATCCCATCTGGACTGGGGACCCCACTCACGGGTGTGGCCACGTGATCATAAAACCCACCATGCTCATCATACGTGATCACAAACAGTGTCTGGTTCCACTGCGGGCTAGCCCTCAGTATCTCGTACACCTCCTTCACAAACATCTGCCCCTGATAGTGGAGTCACAATTTTAAAAACGATAATAAAAATTGCACGACGTTGGACTAAATAATTTTTCTCTTACTTGGTATACATCGTGTGACGGATGGTCATCGTTAGCCGGTTCTACCTTGGAGTCCATGTACCGCTGCTCCACCACAACATACCCCGGCAGTTTCCCCTTCTTAGCGTCACTCTTGAACGACAACCCGTACGAATGAAACTTCCCCGAGTACTTGAGCTTCCTCAAGTTCCTGTAGAAAAGTGTCGCCGGAATATTCTGATAGTATATTCCGAACGAAACTCCGGCATCATCCAAGTCCTCGAAAATTGTCCGTTGGGGGTACCTAATAGGTACAAATGTTAGTGGAAGATTAGTGGTAATCTCCTTATTATTATCTTATATATTGGCAGGGCGGACTCTAGCAATAGGCAAACAAACAAAAATTTGTGTTAAGCGTATATAATATATTGGGTGTACTGGGTTAACACTCAGCAAAAGGATGGATTTGTAGCAACCTTTTTTTTTTTTTTTTTGTTACAAATACTAGTGGGTTTTTGAAAATTTTCTTTAGGTGCGCCCTAAGTGTAAAAGCGCGCATTTTACAAATTCGCTTTGAATTTCTAAAATTTTCGGGACTTTCCGGGCTGGCCCTGTAAATTAAATTGGCCAGAAATATTTGAGTAAACTGTGGTTATTGCTATCCTAGAGCAATAGTTTTATATTCTCTGATTTTTTTCAAGTATTCTATCGTTACCCCTCAACGAGCATGGCCGGTATATTGCTGGAAGCGCCGTGGGAAGTGGCGGAGTGAACGTAAAGCCGGTTGGGTTGGGTGGAGGATGGGACAGAGGCAAACCACCTGTCAAAGACAGCGAATTCCGACACCAAAGATTTATAGACCGCGACATGGTCCGGTTGGAACCCGCTCATGACTGTCCGGGTCATGTTCGGGTCGGTCATGGATCGGGCGTTCTGGACGAATCCGTTCATCGGAGGTGGGCTGAGGGAGGTGTCGTTGGATCCGAAGATCTGTTCCCTTATGGCTTGGAAGGAGTGACCCGGGTCCGGGTCGACCAAGTGGGACTGGTTGGTGAAGAAGATGCGTGGGGAGTTCGGGTCGGAGGTGGAGATTGGGTTGGATTCGGATCCGGTGACGCCGTTGATTTTGGGGTTGAGGTTTTTCATCCATCCAAGCATGTGGTCGAAGGAGCGGTTTTCCATGACTAAAACGACGACGGTTTTGATTGGAGTAGAATTGGTAGAGGAAGAGAGGGAGTGGGAGAGGGAGATGAGAAAGATGACTATGAGGGTTTTGGGTGTGACTGGGAGCGACATTTTTGATGGAGAGAGAAAGAGATGTTTTGCCTGAGAAATAGACTTTTGCCTCACACCACAATGTTCTATGTTCTAGCATATGCCCGTGAAGCGGTGAAACTAGTATAAGCACACCACTACACAATCTACAAGTTAGTGTTATGAAAAACCGATATACATGTATGTTTTAAATGGTTAAAAATATTGATTATTATTTGGCTTTATTTGGTAAAAGTAATATATTTATTATATATATAATATGTATGAAATTTTATAAAATAATTCATTAATTTAGTTTCAAAATTAGCATCCTTTCTTTTTGTTAAAAAAAGATAAATCCTCTTTTTATTGTAACTCTATATATATTTTAAAGTAGTTCTAACTAGTTTTAATGTGTTAAAAATAACTAAGAACGTTCATGTCTAGCTGAGTCTCAAATTTGGAATCCTCTAAATCCAAATAAATATCTTTTCACATATTTTTAGGAAAAATGTTTAAGTGTCTTTTACGAGCCCGTGTTAAGGATCCTATAAATACAAATAATGAGTTTCAATATGAATATCAATATCCAAATTAATAGAATTTTGTTAAGTTGTTAATGTATACCTTTGGAATACACTTTGACATGACTCTATTTTCAATCTATTGAGAGCAACTTTTAATGTGCTAAAATACTTATTATAAATGCCATATATATATATAATTACTTACTTTGACTGCTACTAAATGTACCATTTATTCAAATACTCTATTAAAAAATTAAGTTGTTTTTGGACTCCCAAATAGAAAATTTCGCTTCTTTATTCGGACAATGGATCATGTTTTAACATAATAAATGTGTTTTACTTTATATTATTCAAGTTAAAATTTGTGTTAACTCTTAATTTAGAAGATAATAAACATTTAGTACTATTATCTAAGAACATAATAAATATATTGTACTAATATCATGGCACATTCACGTAAATCCTTGAATATAGGTGATTTTAGAGAAAGAAAATGCAAATATTGTGACCTAAGTTGTTAGAAAACTTCCATTTGAAGTGTGTAATGAATTTAAATTTACTTAAATATTTCATTCAAATTTAAACTCTTTCGAAGAAATTACTTCTTTGGTATTGCTAAATAATTCGCACAAGGCCTCTTAATTGAGGAAACGAACTAAACAAAATTACACTAATTTTATTTAGTTTAGGTTTTACGAAATTCAAATATTTGTCAAGATTCTCAAACTCTTCGGTGATCAAAATAAACTTAATAAAAGCATATTTCGATAGGTAAAACATTAGTCTACAAATTTTAATTCATTGTTTTTAAAAAATTCTCAAATCCTTGAATGATACGTCTAAATTATATTTTAGTTAGCTTGTTTAGTTGTCTTACAATTTATGAATCAAATAATTTAAATGATCTAATTTAAGTGTTTGGTTGCAAAAATTAATAAGTATATAAAATCATAAAATTAAGTTAATACGTAATACATTAAGTGAAAAGAAGTAGAGATGTAGTTGAAATTACATAAATTATAACTATTGATGGGGTTAAATATTAATTTTACCATTGGCGTACAAAGGTAGTTCAACATTTTTTACCTCCGGTAAAATTCCATTTTTACCCTCGGTAAAATCTCATTTTTACCCTCCACTAAAAATCACACTCAACTCCACTCAAATTCCACTCACCTCCATTAACTTCTACTTAAATTCCACTCACCTCCATTAACTTCCACTCAAATTCTACTTACATCCACTCACCTTTGTAAAATTATATTTTTGCCCCTCATCTTCATCAAATTTACTTTTTTACTATTCTAGATTTTACCTATAAATACCCCCTTCATTCATTCATTCAAACCACACCAAAAACACACAATTCTTCTTATCTAAGATTCATTCTCCTCACCAAAAATATATACTCTCTCCTATATATTTTGTTAAAAAATAGAAGGGTCATATACTCTCTATTTTCATACCCCAAAAAATAGAAGAGTCATATACTCTCTATTTTCATACTCCAAAAAATACCAACAACCCTTATACACTATCTCTCCTATACAGTTTATTATTTATTCTGTTGAAATATTTGTAATCCTAATTCTATACTTATAAATAGAATTAAGGAAAATATAGAGAGAGAGAAGTTGGTAGCTTGTATTATCTTCCAAATTGATCGCCTTTGAGCTAATACAAAGCAAGCACACACAAAAGGAGGACGTACCACTGGAATAGCATAAGCGCTACCGGGGGAACCTACCTTAAAAAAAAATGCCTCTTGTTCATTTATTTTATTTATTCACCGATATTCGCTTATTGATTGGTTAATTATCTACTTCTAGATTTTGACACCATCAGTTGGCGCCGTCTGTGGGAACGACAAGCTTTCTAAAGCTCTCGTTCTTTAGAAATTACAAGTGAATTTTCGGTGAAAAACTCGAAATCCCGCAGGTCTACGTAGCTCAATATTCTCGAGGACATAACTTTGTGCTCGGAACTCCAAATTATGCGATTCTAGAGTCCATTTTGGAGAAAATTTCAAGAGTTACAACTTTTCAGTTTAAGACGTTTTCAAATTCGGCCATCTCGGAGTTCAAAACTTCGATACAAACTTTTTGGAATGAAATCTCGCTGGCCTACGATGACTCAATATAATCATGCGCGTAACTTTGTGCTCAAAACTCCAAATCATGCGATTCTGGAGTCCATTTTGGAGAAAATTTCAAGATCTACAACTTTCCAGTTCAATCCTTTTTTAAATTTGGCCATCTTGAGGTCCAAAACGAGGATACAAAGTTGCTGCAATAAAAAAAATGCGAAAATCCGGCAAGCCTACGCTAGCTTAATATTTACGAGCACATAATCATTCAAAAATTCGGTTACCCAAGGGGATAAAACCCAAAAGAAGAGATAAGTTATTTTTTTTAATAACTCATATATGATTTTTATCTCTATATTAATATATCTAAAGTTGTATCATTTTCTTACGATTAATAATCTTTATTGTAGGAAAAATTGACGAGCTTCCAAAAAATTACAATTGAATGTAATTTTCATCAAGTTCGTCCAACAAACCACAAGAAAGAAATTAAAGAAATTTTCAGCGGATATCAAACTTGCACAAAGCTAAATGCGATTTTTAAATCCGTCAGATAACCGCTGGACCACCCCAGCCCAAAGAAATCTCGCTGAAAATTGGTCGATAACAAAGGCAGGCCTCAAAAAAAAAAAAGAAGAAAGAAAGAAAGAAATTCGAGAATTTGATGACAGTTGAAAAATGCCCGAATATAATCAAACTATTTATGACCAAAAGTATAGCGAGCTTTACATATTAATATTCCAAGCTCTACGACTTGCATCTAATGTCTAATGAGTTCTACACATTGGTGTTTCGAGCTCAATGACTAGCATCCAAAATCTAGCATCATTGGACTACGACTCGAGATCAACGTCTAGCCAGCCTTACACAATGATATTCTAAAGCTCTAAAAGCTCTACACATTGATGTTTTGAGCTCTACGACTAGCATCCGAGATCTAACGTCCTTGAACTAAGATTCGAGATCAACGTCTAGCCAGCTTTACACAATGATGTTCTGAAACTCTAAGACCAATGATCAAAGTCTAGCTAGCTTCACACATTAATGTTCTAAACTCCACAACTTATGGTCAAGGGCTAACAAAGCTCTACGTATCGGTTATTCGAGTTTTTTTCATGACTATCTTTCTCGACAAGTACCCGCTCTCACGCCTCAGCTTTGAAAAAGATTTCTAATAAAGACAAAAGACCTAATACAGGCATTGAATTGTCGACCTTGTTCGCCTACGAAGGATTCGGGCCTAAGACATCATGAACATCAGAGCTCATAGCTACTACTAGCTCCCGGGTTGAAGCATATCCTCACCAATCAGCTCATCCTAGCTAAATGATAAGGATAGGGGGCAATTGATGGGGTTAAATATTAATTTTACCATTGGCCTACAAAGGTAGTTCAACATTTTTTACCTCCGGTAAAATCTCATTTTTACCCTCGGTAAAATCTCATTTTTACCCTCCACTAAAAATTCCACTCAACTCCACTCAAATTCCACTCACCTCCATTAACTTTCACTTAAATTTCACTCACCTCCATTAACTTCCACTCAAATTCCACTTACATCCACTCACCTTTGTAAAATTATATTTTTGCCCCTCATCTTCATCAAATTTACTTTTTTACTATTCTAGATTTTACCTATAAATACCCCCTTCATTCATTCATTCAAACCACACCAAAAACACACAATTCTTCTTATCTAAGATTCATTCTCCTCACCAAAAATATATACTCTCTCCTATATATTTTGTTAAAAAATATAAGGGTCATATACTCTCTATTTTCATACCCCAAAAAATAGAAGAGTCATATACTCTCTATTTTCATACTCCAAAAAATACCAACAACCCTTATACACTATCTCTCCTACACAGTTTATTATTTATTCTGTTGAAATATTTGTAATCCTAATTCTATACTTATAAATAGAATTAAGGAAAATATAGAGAGAGAGAAGTTGGTAGCTTGTATTATCTTCCAAATTGATCGCCTTTGAGCTAATACAAAGCAAGCACACACAAAAGGAGGACGTACCACTGGAATAGCATAAGCGCTACCGGGGGAACCTACCTTAAAAAAAAATGCCTCTTGTTCATTTATTTTATTTATTCACCGATATTCGCTTATTGATTGGTTAATTATCTACTTCTAGATTTTGACACCATCAGTTGGCGCCGTCTGTGGGAACGACAAGCTCTCTAAAGCTCTCGTTCTTTAGAAATTACAAGTGAATTTTCGGTGAAAAACTCGAAATCCCGCAGGTCTACGTAGCTCAATATTCTCGAGGGCATAACTTTTTGCTCGGAACTCCAAATTATGCGATTCTAGAGTCCATTTTGGAGAAAATTTCAAGAGTTACAACTTTTCAGTTTAAGCCGTTTTCAAATTCGTCCATCTCGGAGTTCAAAACTTCAATACAAACTTTTTGGAATGAAATCTCGCTGGCCTACGATGACTCAATATAATCAGGCCCGTAACTTTGTGCTCAAAACTCCAAATCATGCGATTCTGGAGTCCATTTTCGAGAAAATTTCAAGATCTACAACTTTCCAGTTCAATCCTTTTTCAAATTTGGCCATCTTGGGGTCCAAAACGAGAATACAAAGTTCCTGCAATAAAAAAAATGCTAAAATCCGGCAAGCCTACGCTAGCTTAATATTTACGAGCACATAATCATTCAAAAATTCGGTTACCCAAGGGGATAAAACCCAAAAGAAGAGATAAGTTATTTTTTTTAATAACTCATATATGATTTTTATCTCTATATTAATATATTTAAAGTTGTATCATTTTCTTACGATTAATAATCTTTATTGTAGGAAAAATTGACGAGCTTCCAAAAAATTACAATTGAATGTAATTTTCATCAAGTTCGTCCAACAAACCACAAGAAAGAAATTAAAGAAATTTTCAGCGGATATCAAACTTGCACAAAGCTAAATGCGATTTTTAAATCCGTCAGACAACCGCTGGACCACCCCAGCCCAAAGAAATCTCGCTGAAAATTGGTCGACAACAAAGGTAGGACTCAAAAAAAAAAGAAGAAGAAAGAAAGAAAGAAATTCGAGAATTTGATGACAGTTAAAAAATGCCCGAATATAATCAAACTATTTATGACCAAAAGTATAGCGAGCTTTACATATTAATGTTCTAAGCTTTACGACTTGCATCTAATGTCTAATGAGTTCTACACATTGGTGTTTCGAGCTCAATGACTAGCATCCAAAATCTAGCATCATTGGACTACGACTCGAGATCAACGTCTAGCCAGCCTTACACAATGTTATTCTAAAGCTCTAAAAGCTCTACACATTGATGTTTTGAGCTCTACGACTAGCATCCGAGATTTAACGTCCTTGAACTAAGATTCGAGATCAACGTCTAGCCAGCTTTATACAATGATGTTCTGAAACTCTAAGACCAATGATCAAAGTCTAGCTAGCTTCACACATTAATGTTCTAAACTCCACAACTTATGGTCAAGGGCTAACAAAGCTCTACGTATCGGTTATTCGAGTTTTTTCCATGACTATCTTTCTCGACAAGTACCCGCTCTCACGCCTCAGCTTTGAAAAAGATTTCTAATAAAGGCAAAAGACCTAATACAGGCATTGAATTGTCGACCTTGTTCGCCTACGAAGGATTCGGGTCTAATACATCATGAACATCAGAGCTCATAGCTACTACTAGCTCCCGGGTTGAAGCATATCCTCACCAATCAGCTCATCCTAGCTAAATGATAAGGATAGGGGGCAATTGATGGGGTTAAATATTAATTTTACCATTGGCCTACAAAGGTAGTTCAACATTTTTTACCTCCGGTAAAATCCCATTTTTACCCCCGGTAAAATCTCATTTTTACCCTCCACTAAAAATCTCACTCAACTCCACTCAAATTCCACTCACCTCCATTAACTTTCACTTAAATTCCACTCACCTCCATTTACTTCCACTCAAATTCCACTTACATCCACTCACCTTTGTAAATTTATATTTTTGCCCCTCATCTTCATCAAATTTACTTTTTTACTATTCTAGATTTTACCTATAAATACCCCCTTCATTCATTCATTCAAACCACACCAAAAACACACAATTCTTCTTATCTAAGATTCATTCTCCTCACCAAAAATATATACTCTCTCCTATATATTTTGTTAAAAAATATAAGGGTCATATACTCTCTATTTTCATACCCCAAAAACATAGAAGAGTCATATACTCTCTATTTTCATACTCCAAAAAATACCAACAACCCTTATACACTATCTCTCCTACACAGTTTATTATTTATTCTGTTGAAATATTTGTAATCCTAATTCTATACTTATAAATAGAATTAAGGAAAATATAGAGAGGGAGAAGTTGGTAGCTTGTATTATCTTTCAAATTGATCGCGTTTGAGCTAATACAAAGCAAGCACACACAAAAGGAGGACGTACCACTGGAATAGCATAAGCGCTACCGGGGGAACCTACCTTAAAAAAAAATGCCTCTTGTTCATTTATTTTATTTATTCACCGATATTCGCTTATTGATTGGTTAATTATCTACTTCTAGATTTTGACACCATCAACTATCATACAAGTTAATGCGAAAAAGAATCACATTACAAATTTGTTTTTGTTGAAATGAAACAATTTACAATTTATTAATTTACAATAAAACAGTTATAAATAAGATCATTTAAGCAACCAAACAAGTCCTTAATTAACCAAAAGACTCGAAGCGAAATTGAAAAGAAATCGCAATTACACACACAATAAAAAAAGGAAAAAAATTTAAATAATAATAATAATTAAGAAAATAATAATTAAGAAAATAAAAATAAATAAATTAAATAAGAAAATTTGAAGGAAATTATATCAACCTCAGGTGAAAAAGCTAGATCACGGACTCCTTTAAAGTTACGATGACCTTGACATTTTTATTCGTGACAAAGACGTACCAGTACACTACCACATTTTATTACTTGATGAAAAATAGTCAATTTTTTTATTATAAAATATTTTTTTTACAAAAAAAAAAGGTTTAAATATTTTTCTTTTAACCGCAAACAACAAAAACATTTCCCAAATATTTCTTTGGGTTAGAATTGAACCTCACACTTTTTTCTTTTTAATTTTTGAAAAAGGTAGTGTAAAATTTAATTAATCTTTAGTGAAGAAATTAGAATGTTACATTAACCATAGTTATCCAAGTTAACTTTATGATACACTCCTCCAAATATACGTCCATGTACACTCGAATATAATTTGTGATAAATGTTTTCTAGTATATTCTTTTGCAAACCAACGTTTGTTTTTTATGGGAACCATGGCCACAAATAGAGTAGGCTAAGTGTAATAATATCGCCTTAATTTACAAGATAACACACGTAATTAAGATCTTGAGTGTTACTAACCCATCTTAGATCAACTAAAATGGATATATAAGAATATAAATAAATAAGAAAACAAAGCAACATGTACACCACGTGCCAGATCAAGCATCCTATAACTATGATACAACTCTCACACGTGCATATAATATTTATACAAAACTAACAGGGTGAAAGCAAAACATGTACAACTATCAGGCTAGTCGAGGCTTCCCGTGAAAACATGCACACATCACAAAAACAAATCGTGTCAGAGCTTCTACTTCTTCCTTTATCCCGTCACGTCTTTGTGCTCACGGGACTCGTGAGTACCTGTAATATTTTTAAAGAAAAAGGGTGAGCTACACGCCCAGTAGGGGCTTTAATAATAAGGGTATTACATTTAAAACACATTTCATTTTAGAACTATATTCATTAAGCAATACATGTACATGCCTACGCAGGTAACCTCCATTGTGTCAACCTTAGAGCTACGAAGCTAGAATGTATCTATACTGGACCAGAGTATAACATGTGCTTGACCGCCCGAGAAAACACTCCGATAGTGATCATAAATAATATCAACCTCAGAGAATATCATGAAATCATAATCAAGTTGGACCACCAGTCTTTTAATAATATCATAACAACATAATCATCAATGCCGTACCATTGTCTAGATTTTGGGCTACTCAACGCTGGCTCTAGACAGCCGATGCTTTGCTGCCCCCCGGAGGTTTAGGGATTTTCAATCCAAGGGCACCAGGCTTTACTTATTTTCATATTGGCAGGCACAAATCAATACATAACCCCTTCACTATCGAATGGCCACAACAGAATCATAACCGGATCCATGTCAAGATCATATCATATCCAGACCAACATAAAGATCTTATCAAGCTTCCGTCATCATGAATAAGAGATATACGCCCAATAGAATGGACCACAAGAATAATCCGAATACGCCAAAAGATCTCAAAGCGTTTGGTTGACACAATGATAATATGTATAGTAGCAAACATGCTATTTCATGAATACGCCAAGCAATTTATGTCATATCCGAGCATAAATTCCATTCCATATCTCTTGATGTGTATAAATAATCAATAACCCATTTTATCAACAAACAACATTAACACAACCAAGAGATATCTTATATCGTTCAAATAACACTTTACAACAAGTGTGCATGGCATATCTTGCTTCAAATCATGCAATCACATCTTTATAAATCATAAAAATACCATAACTTTACTTATGTGCACATTTCTTAATCAAACACCATAATTCTTAAGGAATAAAATCATAATATTAGGTTTTAAAAGAAAGATAACCCCTACCTCATGTTTATTAGCCGTATAGAAGAAAGAAAGATGAGAATCCAAGATTCCTTCGCAAAAATCCTAAGGAGGAAGATGACGAATAGGCGAAAATTGCTTAAGAACTCCTCTCCATCTCTCTCTAGAACCCTCTAGAGGCTTGTGGAAGGTTTTGGGTCTAAAAGGAGAGAAAAACTAGATAAAACGCACTTAAAGTGGGTTAAGTTGGTGCATTGTTTCGTATGGTGGACCGGTATGTTGAAAAAGGAATATTGATCCGCAGCCAAAATTTTACCCAAATTTTACACGCCGGACCGGTATGCCAAAATCTCCATACAAGTCCGCAGGCAAACTTTTTGTCCTACTACCCTGTTCTTATTTTGCTATAACTTCTTACTTGAAACTTCGATTAAGATGATCTTTATATGCCTGGAAAGGTAATTAAGAGATCTACAATTTCCAGGACGAACTTTTCTTCAAATTATTGACAAATTTTTTTCTAGAATTACAAATTTCGCACAATATCAACTTAATACAACATAATTAACATTAAATTAAATACAGGATGTTACACTAAGGATTTTTATCACTAAAGATCTTCAATGATTTATTTCCAAATAGGTTTAACATTAATCAATTATCAGCTAGATTTGAATTTAAATTAATATTGCTCTAGATAATAGTAATTTAATAAATAATAGCTAAATAAATAAGTTATAACTAGATAAATATATTGGCCACTTTAAGTCTCATAGATACATATCTAACATTCTCTCACATGGCTCACATACACATTCAAAATACTTAACGAATGATAACACATTCAATCTCTTTTCTTTGATATGAATTTAATATATGATAAATGTAGTCATACATTAATGGAGTCACATCGTTACCTTAGTTGGACCTTCATTGTGCAAGCACGGAGTTAAGGAACACATTGAGCCTTCTTGCGGCCGAATCAAGAAATCGAATATAAACATGGGTCAGTGATGCAATCTTGGTCCATTTTCTTAATTAGTTTGATGGATTCTCAACCCTTGAACTACAAATGTAGTAAGAACCTTTGAATTGTGGCGAAAGATGGAAGGTGAAAATCTTAACCCAACATTTGAAACAAGAGTTTAACCTTGGTATGTATGAAGAACGTCACAATCAATTGGTGGGGAATTGATTGATATGTCAAGGACAATTGAATTTGATCAATTCAAATTGTTCAAAAAGTTCGAATAAGAACTCAAATGTGTTGAAAAAAACCACTCAATAATTGCATACCATCATAACTTAAATAATGTTTGACAACCTCCTTTAAATAGGAGAAAACAAAGCATTGAAATTCTATTATAATAAGTAAACTAATCCTACTTAGAAAAGGAAAAGAATAATTCCTAGAATATTCCAAATGTAATAAGGAAATTAATAAACACTAATACATTCCTAACATGACAATTAATTTAAATAATAATTATCCATAATCTTTGGACTTTAAGTAATACAAAATAAATAACTATAAATAAGGTAAAAGGGTTTGCGTGATAATTTTTTCACAAAAAAACCAATGAATAATATTTTTTTTAGAAATAAGAGCCTAAATATCATTATCATTCTAAGATAAGTGCTTGTTTATCAATTGTGTTTTAAAAAAGGGATTTGACTGAGTGCAAACTTTACTTTGCACTAAATTGTGTTTTGTGCAAACTTAACTTTGTAATCAACACAATCTAGTGCAAATTTATTTTGCATGATGTGCTTTTATTTTTTAACAAGTATTTTCTTATATTTCATTCATAAAACATTAAAACAACGTCAAATAAACAAAAATATATAGTAATATTTTAGAAAATAAATAGTGCAAGCTTAACTTTGCATAACTCTAAAAAATTTATTATGTGCATTTCATTAATAAATTGGTATTGAATATGTAATTTGTTAAAATTATTCTAAAATACTATCAATTATACACTTATTTATAATATATGCGAAAAAACATATAGTGCAAATGTGACGCCCCAAAATCCCGTTGAGAGGATTTCACCTCCGGGACCCGGTTAATCACGGTGTCGTACGCGTCGACGGATGATAAGCTGCAAATCATAACTTATATAAAAAGGGAATTCTATGTATAGCAGTAATTTTAGAAAATTTTGGCATGTGGAGTTTGTTCATAAGGCAAAGCCAAAACCTGTTAATATGTACATATAATCCATTTCCAATAAATGCTCCACATTAAAAAAAAGTCATTTATACAAAGCCTCCAATGAGGTCCCAATCTCAATAAGCTTTATTTCAAATTACAACACTATAATACATAAACAACTAGTACACAAGTCGTTTCCCAACGACTTAGGGGATCAGAGTCCATCAGAGCTATCTAGACTTGTCCTCGTGCCATTACCACGAATACCTGCAACACTGGTTTGGAAAATGGGAGTGAGCCAAACGGGCTCAGTGGAAACTATAAGAGTTTGTATAGAAAAATAGCTTAGAAATCATGCATGCCATGCGATGCAATTTAATGAAAGTAAATTTAGTTTATAAGCTGCTTCTTGGTAATAAATCACATTTCTCTTTGTATATACAAATATAAATACATATACACATGTGAAGCAGCTAATGCATGGAAACCTTTCATGAAATGTATATATAATGCCCCCAACCCAAAGTACAAGAAAGGCAATGTATATATATACATCATCATACTGCATATGCCACAACACCGCGACTAGATCTATCACATCAATCATATATATCATACTCACGTCTAGGATTTTCATAAATCTACTGTGCACAGAGATAGCCGGCAACTCGGTTTCTTCTGCCCAAGGCAGGGACCACCTACCAGGTCCACCTAGACGCTACCTCACGCAGCCACACAGGCATACGCTACCTCACGCCGCCATAAAGGCGCACGCTACAATAATACTCACGTAGCCACCAAGGCTATACGCTACCGGTAATCACCAACTATCTGGTATGAACGGTGTGGCCATCCGATATGAAATCACAGAAATCATCTCATCAAAGAATATAATATAATCAAGAATATACAAATACAAGCTCAACATAAAGTATATGAAGTGTGTAGGCCAATATGCCTTAAAATCTGTAGTGGTATGGTTGTTCAGCTTAAACAAGATTCGCCAAGTCCGTCAAGTAGTAAAAGAAACCAGAAAATCATTAGTTTGGGAGGTTTTATATGTTTTCATCAATTTGGCCCCAAGCCAAGTCTAATATAATCAAACAATGTGTACGAGTTCCTAAATAGCCTCCCACTATGATTTAAAGACTTTATTTAGACATAACATATATATATATATATGTATTTAAACATCATATTTACGGACTGGCTAGGTAAGTAGAAAATCTCATAAATTTGGTTTATAACTTAAAACACAACAACAATACCACTAATATATATAACTTTGTCCAAAATATGGTTTAAATCCCATATATGACATCATACATAAGTGTATCAAAGTCTAGCGTATATAATCATATACGTACTTGAAGGTCATATACCAAACTTTCTTATAAATCATTTATAATTGGGGCTTTTTGCATAAAATCGTTATTGATGTCATATATGATGCAAATCTATCAAAAAATATCCAAAGAAATTGACCCCAAGCCCCATGCATATGCAACTTTGAGTAGAAAACCTAGGTTTGGATTGATTTGGTGTAAATATACTATAATCACTTGAAAAGAAGTTTAAATACTATTGTTCCCACCTATTGAGGGTCAATCCCTCGAAGTGTTGCGGAAGAATCGAGCCGAAACCGCGTAGACGCGAAAATCCCCAATTTGAAGCTTTAAACCCTAGAAATGGTGAACCAAAGGAGGGAGAGGATGAAGATGATGATGGAGATGATGATGATGTTCATGATGGAGCCGACTCCCTAGCCTAATTTTCTGCCTCCTACAGTTTTTGGTCAATAGCTTGACTTCGCACCGACGTTTGGGCATCAAGGTGTTGGAATTGGGTCTCGGCCAAAACATGAAAGTTGTATAGGGCATTAAAATGAAGACGTGTCCGAAAACAGGGACTCATTTGGAGTTTGGATGAAGAAGTTATGGTCTTCCAAAGTCGGGTAAAAATCATGAATCGCGTATAATCGAAACTTGTGATTTTCGAACCGATTTCCGTCCGAGCCACCCGAAACAACTTATGGTCATTATAATATATTTAAATATGTTAATATGACTTGTTGGAGGTTTCCAAACCATGCCAACCTTTCCAGAACCCAATTTGGCCATCCGTGATTTGCAAGAGATAAGGAAACCGGTGTTACAGCAAACTTAATTTTGCTTGATTCCATAAAAAAATACAATTTAAAAATCTATTGTAAAGTTAACTTTGTACTTATTTTGGAATTTGGTCAAATATAGGCCTTTAATTTACAAAAATATTATTCCCTAGTTCTTTTGCATAAAACTTTTTCATACAAGCCCTATTTTTTAATATCCCAAATAAATAAAAAGGCCAACAAAACTATTTTAATGCAAAGATGACTTTGCACTGAAATGCCATAAAACTATTTTATTGGAAAAATGACTTTACAGCGATCCAGTGTTCATCTATCAAGGAACTCCTCCATACTCTGTGATTCCCCTCAAGTTTGATTCCACATCTCCTTGGCTAAGCAATGTTCTCCATTCTTGTTCTTCATTTCCTTAAACGCTTCTCCAAGCTCCAGCTTTATTTATCATCTTTTAAACAATAATCGTGATCGCCTCCTTGAACTTCCTTGCTTTAGTTTTGATGGTTGGACCACTTCCCGGATGGCGTCTGCATAGTCTTGACTCCATGTGTAACAGCCCCGCCTTAATTATCGGAATAACACCCATAATTAAGACTTGGAGTGCTACTAACCCATCTTAGATTGACTAAGTAGGCATATAAATATAAAGAATCCAAACAATATACATAACACATGTCAAATCAAGTATAAGGTGCCGAAACAATAGTAATAATCCTACACAAGCTTATAACCTGACGCGAACCCGAATCGTCTTTCCTAACCAGGCTAATGGATCCTCAACCCTTGAACTATGTGTTAGAGTGATATACTAAAAGCCATAATTTTCTTATTGGTTTGGATATGTTATAAACTTGGTTTTGCTATTTTAATGAAAATCTTTATGTGCAATGGTTGCATTATATTATTTATTTAAATATTGTGCATGTGTGTCTGTTATTCCATATAGTAGATGATTTGGTGTGTAGAGTATAGCTTACACACAGAAGATCATATCATCGGTTCTTGTGGAATATAAGTTTAATGATTCACAGTCTTAGATGGAATTAGACACCCATCGGTAGGATTGTAGCACAAGTTTTAATAGTTTATCTTAACTACAGGAAACGGTATAGTTTTAACTCGTTGTGCTAGTACACTTTGTGCGTATTGAATAGGACCAGTTTGGGTTAATTGTTTTTATACTGACTATATAAAACAATTTAAATCCCATGGTTATTATGATTACTTATGCTCTTAATCTTGAAATAATTAATAGACATATATATATATATGTAGTGTTTGTTGTTTTGACTAATTAAGAGTGAGATTCATTTATGGATCAATAATCTTTGTGAATTGGATGATGACATTATATGTATGATGAATATTAATTATTGACGGAATCCACGTCCTGGTATAGGGATTGATGATAGCCCCTTGAGAAGCTTATAAGTTTTGATCATGTCAAACCCTGCAGGTAGATTATGTTAATCCGACATATCAAATAAGTTAAGTGGTAGGCTCAAGGATTAAGAAGTCATTTAAACATAATTGTCAGTAATTTGATTTAAATGACGGTTATCTGTAATCTTAACGTGGGGAGAATAATAAGTATTTAATAACAAGGAGCTCGAAATTAATTTTGAGATAAGGACGGGAGTGCAATTATAATTCTTTAGTGGTGTGAATTATAATTTATGGAAGGAACTAATTCATAGTAGAATTAGGATTCCAACTTTCCATAGGAAGCCCAAACTTATTTCTCCCTAAGGTCCCTATCGTAGCCTTATATATACACCGGCCTTGTCTCTTCTCATTATAACAATAATTCTCATGAGTTAGGGTTTGTTCTATTGAGAGAGGAGAAAATCTTGGTGATACCGTAGCCCACACTTGGTGCAAGATTTGATAGCGGAAGGAATATGATAGAAGATTTTTAGGTTTTTCAGCACAACAGTCGTAAATCAATCATAACTTTTGATCCCACCGTTGGATCGGGCTGATTTTTGGATATGTCATTCGGAACGCAAAGTTACTACTATTATGCAAACAATCAGGACGATCAGAGTTCGTTTTGATGGCGAAAACAATTGATTTTCGCAGCCTAGCGAGAATTAAAAAAATCTCACCAAATCGCAATCTGATGCTTTCAAATTCTAGTCTCCTCATATGGATCCTCTACATGATCCACAAAGGTGAAATCCCTTTATTCTTATAGGGTTTTAGCATAAGCTTTTTTTGTTCAATCTATACGCAATATCAAACGATCCTGTATTTATGTCTCCATCACTATGAATGTAGCAAGAACCTTGGAATACGTTGAAAGATGGAAAGCAAAAACCTCAACCCAACGCTTAAAGAAGCACGAACCTCAGTATAATGAATGACGGCACAATCTAGTGTGGTTGTTAGATTGATAAGTCAAGAACAATTGAATTAATTCAATTCAATATGTTCAACATGTTCTTAGAGAACACAAAGAGAAAACTCTAAATTTAATTAATTATCAAAAGTCTTAATAATAAAGTGCCTCCTTTAAATAAGAATAAACAAAGCCTTATAATCCTAATTCAAAAAGGAAACTAATTCCTTCTTCAGCCGTCACTTCAATTTCCTTTATCTCATCGATTTCTGGCTTATTCTCCGATAGTGGTGTAGATATGGTTGGCTTTTCCTCCTCTTTACAATGATTTGATTTACAAGAGGATGAATTCAGACTTGGCTCTTCACTGCTGTGAGAATCCGCAAATGCGACCCCCGGGTCTCGTCCCCGTTCGTTGGGCGTCTGGAAACGTCGGAACGGATCCCGTCGTTCCATTTGCTCGGAGTTTGTTTTGATAATTCATATCGGGGGTCCCTACGTCTATTCTAGATGCAAAGGGGTTCGTTCAGAGTCGCCAGTACGTTTTACGAGAAAACGGACAAAAAGGGTCGTGTAAGGGGAAAGGCTACAGATAAGCCTTTCTTTACACGTTTGTCTGCGAAACCAGGATTCTATAGGGTTCGGGAACTATATTACGGTTTGGGAAGGTGTTAAGCACCCATTCCGCCCTTTCGGTCTCTAGTGGACTTATATGTTTATTCTATGTTGAAAAACTTGGATGCTTTTATTGACAGTCTATTACTTTTCCAATGAAAGCCCTAATTTATGTGGAAAACGGGAAAGGGATAGAAAACTTTGTGTTCCGAGATCCGGTGTTTTATTATTGAAAGATGTAAATACAAATGACAAAAAACCTTTTATTTTGAAAGAGTATCCCGTATTATTTCCTCAGATAATGACGGTTTTCTCGTGTTGTGATTACTTTTGTAAAAAGTTCGGATCTTGTATTGGAACTAATTTAATGTGGAATCAAAACTCTTGAGGAGAGTTATCAGACACGTCGCAGTCTATAGAGAAGACAGGATATGTTGATTTTAATTCCTAGATAAGTCTTATCGGTCCGGGTTTTGAAAACAGAATTTTATCCAGACGATAATCTACTTACTCTTCTGGTTTTGCAAATGGTTTTATCAGGGTCTTTTGTTTTGAAGATGGTAGACTATTTATAACTTGGCAATAAGTTTATTCAAATAAAACGTGGATAGAACAACAGAAATAAAAACAAGTACACAGACAAACCTGGTTTTCCAGCGCATTAGAAACCTAGCACAACCATGTTGCCACTTCGCTTACTATGACGGGGATCGACCTGTCCGGTCAGGTCGCGGGGATCGACCTGGAAGAGACAAAAAATAGAAGAGACTTTATTTACCTTCCCGACGAGAATAATAATAAGAAAGAGAATATAATACGGCAGAGAGATCTCCGGCGATAATAATCTTCTCCTTCTTCAGATATTTCCGAGAATTCGATTCCCGAGACTGGACACGTCGAGTGTCGAGAATAGATTCGATACTTCTTCAGAAATAAGACGATAATAGAAAATACTAGACGAAAGATCAGAAAATCAGATCATAAACCCGCAATCCTACTCTAAAATTGCTGTTTTTTGCTTTGTTGTTGGTGTCTTCAAATCCTTGGGGGTGATGGCCTATTTATAGTGTCGAAAGGGCATATGTCGCGCGACATTTGGTGTATGTCGCGCGACAATCTTGACTGTCGCGCGACATTTACTTTAATGATGATGTGGTGGGGCAAATGTCGCGCGACATTTGGTGTATGTCGCGCGACAATCTTGACTGTCGCGCGACATTCTACTTTAATGATGATTCTGACTCATTGCTGAGTCAGAAAGCGGAGTGGTGGGGTGTTTGTCGCGCGACATGTTCCCCAAAAGTGAGGATTGTCGCGCGACATACTTGTGTATGTCGGTACAATCTTGACTGTCGCGCGACAATCTTGAATGTCGTGCGACATTTCACTTGAAAACATGTTTGTTTGGCCACCAAACCCTTTCGGGGCAGTTTCGGGTGTTCTGGTGAGTTTCGGACTCAAAAACAGCAGTTCTAGAAGGTTGTTAGGGTTCTTGCGGGGGTCACGGATCGGAGTGTCTACAGACCCTCTCGACTCAAGCTCCTTGCTTGCAAGGAATTGAGGCGACTGGAAGAGACCATGATCCATGGCTCCCGCATGAACTTTAAAGGAGTGTGTGTATGCAACAGGTGCTCGTGAGTGCCTCCGGAGAGGGCTTTTGTGTTTAGTTTTGCCTCCGGAGAGGGCTTTTGTTACCTCATTGCCTCTTTCGAGGGCTTTTTGCTCCACGTGCCTCCCCCCGGAAGGACTTTTTGCTCCACTTGCCTCCCCTCGGAAGGACTTTTTGCTCCAATAGCCTCTCTGGGAGGACTTTTTGCTCCAGGTGCCTCTCCCCGAAAGGACTTTTTGCTCCACTTGCCTCCCCCCGGAAGGACTTTTTGCTCCACTTGCCTCTCCTCGAGAAGGACTTTTGCTCCACTTGCCTCTCTGGGAGGACTTTTTGCTCCACTTGCCTCTCTGGGAGGACTTTTGATCTGTAAAAGAAAGAAAAAAGAAAAGAAAATAAATTGCCTCCGAAGAGGGCTTGTGCCTGTGTTAAGGACTTGATGACCGGTTTGCCTGTAGAAAGGGCTTAGGTGAATGGATTGCCTCCGGGGAGGGCTTGTGCCTGTAGAAAGGACTTGTGGGTGATGTTTTTCCTGTAGAAAGGGCTTATGTGAATGGATTGCCTCCGGAGAGGTCTTGTGCCTGTGTTAAGGACTTGATGACCGGTTTGCCTGTAGAAAGGGCTTAGGTGAATGGATTGCCTCCGGGGAGGGCTTGTGCCTGTAGAAAGGACTTGTGGGTGATGTTTTGCCTGTAGAAAGGGCTGATGTGAATGGATTGCCTCCTGAGAGTGCTTGTGTTTGTGAATTGCCTCCAGAGAGGGCTTGTGTTTGTGAATTGCCTCCGGAGAGGGCTTGAGTGAGAGAGAGAAATCTTGCGAAGGTGAAAAGAGCTTCTCGGGGTCTAATCGGGATGTCCGTTTCCCTGTATCTTTCTAAATTTTTACCCTCATGTTTTCCTCGAGTGAAGATACCTCTCTCAAAAGGCAGTTTTCGGATTTCTTTTGCTCTCTGCAGAGTGATGGTCCGAGGTTTTTCCAAACCATCTCTTCTGTATCGTGCTGAAAAGAAAATTTGTTTGAAAGTTCAATCTCTGATCTCTATTCTCTTCTTAGTTTTCTCTTTTTGGTGGGCCCACATCGTTTTCTGTTTTTCGATGCCCTTATTCCTCCCTCTTTTGGGAAAGACTTTTCCAGGCCCTTTCTGTTTTTGACCAGGAGTCTTTTCATCCCTTTGTCGTGATCAGGAGCCTTACTCACCCAAAACGAAGCCCTGAGCCGGTTTTGGCCTAGCTGTCACTTTTGGTGTGGCTCTCCCTGTCACTCTGCATCTCTGTTTCTCTCACTCGCTTTTGGCGCTCATGCGGGTTCTTTCTCTTTTCTACTCTTTCAATTTTTTCTATTCCCGTCTTATCTTGTTTTTCTTTCTCATTTGATGGTCTCGGTTCTTCTTGGGAGATCAGAGACTACTTTAACTATTCGCATTTCGTCCTCGCCTTTTCGGAGAGATGATTTGGAAGTCCTTCCTCATGTTCTCATCCTGAGTGTGCGGTTTTTGGCAATTTTTTCGAAAACTGCTTCTCTGAAGTCCTCCTGCGAGAGAAAAAATGAGACAACGGTCAAAAAAAATCAGAGGAGGGGACTGATTATCGCGCGACACCTCGTGAGAGGGAGACATTTGGTGTATGTCGCGCGACAATCTTGACTGTCGCGCGACATTCTACTTTAATGATGATTTTGACTCATTGCTGAGTCAGAAAGCGGAGTGGTGGGGTGTTTGTAGCGCGACATGTTCCCCAAAAGTGAGGATTGTCGCGCGACATACTTGTGTATGTCGGTGCGACAATCTTGAATGTCGCGCGACAATCTTGAATGTCGCTCGACATTTCACTTGAAAACATGTTTGTTTGGCCACCAAACCCTTTCGGGGCAGTTTCGGGTGTTCGGGTGAGTTTCGGACTCAAAAACAGCAGTTCTAGAAGGTTGTTAGGGTTCTTGCGGGGGTCACGGATCGGGGTGTCTACAGCTGCCCCTCATATAGAATTCAATATAAGCCTCCATCATCTTCCCCAATTTATGCCATTTTTCGGGATCATTCAAAGAAGTCTTCTTCTTGCTACTACCCATATTGTTGTCTCGAACCGGACTTTCTCCAACCTCACCACCATGTCTTCTATTAGTAACAACCAAATCTCATAAATCTTCAAATTAACTTTACGAGATTGACTTTTCAAGTTATGTTTAGGAGCCTTATTCAATCGCATGCGCCGTTTAATCTCTAATTGTGTTAATCGCGTACTATCGCGTTTAATCTCCTCTTAAAGCCACCTTTCTCCATATTCAAAGTTTAGACAAGATATACTTTTTGCAAAACAAAGATTAGTGCAGTAAAGATTATCCTCACCACAGTCCCTTTCGTGTTTCGCTAAAAAATGTCACTCTAATTTTTTTCGCTCGTGTTTGTCACTCAAAATATTGATATACTCACAATTTTCTCTTTGAAACTTATCAATCAAGTTGAACAAATTCTAATCTTTCCGCAATATTCTCCAATAAAACCAATCAAGAATCAAATGAATTGAAATATCCAAGGGTCACACTCAAGAACAACCAAGAACGAATCAAGAACGATCAAGAATGATTGAGACGACTAAGAACAACTTTAAGGTCTATTGATTTGATTATCTACTTGATAGATCAACAAATCTAACAATCAATAATAATCAAGAATGTTCAAGAACGGGTCAATTTGAATAATTGAAGCTACGCAAAGGAGTTCAACAAGCTAACAATTCTAGAATGATCAAGAACAATTCATGATAATCTAAATCAATGAAATCAAACTCTAATGATGAATCAACAATTTCTAGGGTTTTAACAATGGGCTTAACTAAAGATCACAACTCTAGCAAGAATGAATTCAAATCGAACACTAGAATACTAAAATTTGTCAATCAACAAATAGAATAGAAAACCCTAACAATGAATTTAACAAGCTTTCTAAGGTTCTTCCAACAAAGAAAATCCAAATTTTTTTTCTTTCAAAAATTGTTGTTCACGCGAAAACACTGTTCACGGCACTGTTCATCGCTATTACTGTTCACGCACTGTTCACTGCACTGTTTATCGAGTACTGTTCATCCGATTTTGTTTTTTTCAGAATCTATAAACCCTAACAAAGATTTTTTTAATAAGATTAACAAGAATGAAGACCTAGGGTTTTAAGAATCTACAACGAAATTGAAATAACAATAAACTAAATATAAAAAAACTGGATAGAAAAGTTTGCTTTGATACCAATGACGCGAACTCGGATCGTCTTTCTTAAACAGGCTAATGGATCCTCAACCCTTGAACTACGAATGTAGCAAGAACCTTGGAATATGTCGAAAGATGGAAAGTGAAAACCTCAACCCAACGCTTAAAGAAGCGTGAACCTCGGCATAATGAATGACGCCACAATCTAGTGTGGTTGCTAGATTGATAAGTCAAGAACAATTGAATTAATTCAATTCAATATGTTCAACATGCTCTTAGAGAACGCAAAGAAAAACTCTCAATTTAATAAATTATCAAAACTCTTAATAATAAAACAATAATGTGCCTCCTTTAAATAGGAGTAAACAAAGCCTTAGATCCTAATTCAAAAGAAAACTAATTCCTACTTAGAAAAGGAAATTAAAACACCTAGAATATTCCTAATACAATAAGGAAATTAATAATAAGGAAACTTATTCAAAAAGGAAACCACTACTCTAACTCCTAATTGAATAATGAAATAATAATAATTCTAATAATTAAAAATACTTGAAATAATAATTGACTTTGCGCGCTTCATGACTTTCATGTTTGACTATGCTTAAATCCTCTAGTTGTGTGACGCCCTGAGTGATGAGTACTCCTTGCGTGGAGGAATGGTAGCTCGAGCGATGAGTACTCCCTTGTGTGGAGGAATGGTAGCTCAAAGGAGGCATCCCACACCGGAAGTTGGGGGATCCTTGGAGACCCATATAAGTAAGATATGGTCGCTAATTAAGTACGAGGCCTTTTGGGTAGCTCACTGGCTTCGGATCCCATGAGAACTCCGAAGTTAAGCGTGCTTGGACCAGAGCAATCCCAGGATGGGTGACCCCCTGGGAAGCTGGTCGTGAGCTCCCAAAAACAAAGCCGTGAGGGTAGATGTCCTGGGGCTGAAGCCTGTCTAGGACGCTACCCAGAGCGGACAATATCGTACTGAGGTGGGACCGGGTCGTTACAAGTTGCGCGTGTACTAGTATGATCCAAGGTCATCCAATACCAGTACGGACCCCACCAATCAATGTTTTAATCAAGTCCGTGCTTGTGGTAGCCTAGATCATATCATAACCATTGTACAAAATTGAACCAAGTATGTTTAAGTCAATATATAACATTTTAGGCTAATCATGGCTTCCCGAGAAAGTATGTACAGCACAAAAATGATTATTGTATCAGAACCTTTTATCTCGTTCCCAATCCGTGGTTTCTTTATCCTTACTAGTCTCTTGGATAGCTGTATTGTTTTTGAAAACGGGGTGAGCTCATAGCTCAATAAGGGAGGGGGAATATAATAGGGATAATAAATTTAAAACATAATTTACAATTTAATAACAAATCACATTTGTCCAATAATTCAATTTAAACCCATCGTCTTATAAAATAATACAATTTGATGATATATATTCCTCAACCATCAATCCAATTAAAAAACCATGCTTTCATGAAATAATGCATTCTAATGCGTATGCAGTTACCTCCCCTTGTGTCAACTGTTAAGCCACCGTCACCAGAACATAATATGGCCACCTTACCAAGAAAATAATAATAATAGTGATGATACTGTCTCATCATCTCACCAAGAGAATTGCCAAAACTGAGCTGAATCATAGACGTAAGAATAGTGGCCTGATCGCCCCCAAAGATATGAGTATCGAGATCATAACATGGTGAAGCGATCCCGGATCGTCTCCTAACCAGGTTGTTTGTGATCATTGACCCGTAGTCTATATTGAGACTAGAACCTTGAATAGGACGAATAGATGGACAATGAACCTAAACCCAACGCTTAAAGAAGCGCGAACCTCGTATAATGAACGACGCCACAATCTAGTGTGGATGCTAGATTGACAAGTCAAGAAACACGTGAATTAATCATTGCACCATGCTCAACATGTTTTAGAGAACACAAAGAGAAAACTCTCCAATCATAATTGTATTGATAACTTGATTAATAAAACAATATTGTGCCTCCTTTAAAAATAGGAGGAAACAAAACAATAGAATCCTAAAACAATAAGGAAACTATTTCCTATTAAAAATAGGAATCCTAATAAAAGAAACAAACTAAATATTATCTTCTAATTAAAATAAAAAGCCTATTAAAGAAATAAAGAATCTTCTAAAAATAGTAAAACTAATTAAATTCTTCGCTTGCTGTCGTGAGAACACGCTAGAAAAATAAGGCTAAATTTCGGACTTTAAGCGTGCCCACGCCTTATCAAAATAGTACTTTTTGCCTTTTGGTCACAATTCCCAGCTTTGAAGTGCCCACGCTTTACGCAAACACCTCTTCTGTTTTCGTCACATTTGGTTCCACATCTTCTTGCTAAGAATTGTCATCGATTCTTGTTTATCATCTCTTGAACGCTTCTCCAAGCTTCAGCTTTATTCATCAACTCTTGGATCATGATCATGAGTGCATCATTCGTCTTCCTTGCTCTAGCTCGGGTGATTGGACCACTCGGAACCCGAATGGGGT
>JAKCWG010000551.1:0-77426 GCA_021464415.1 Lonicera japonica | reverse complement strand
AAATAAAGAAATCGAGACCTGAAACCGACCCTGTTTGGTTTCGTTTTATGGTGTTCTATTGCAAAAAAATGAATCGAACCACAATAAAAGCCTAGCTAATTTCATATACGACTCAAAAATAATATTGACTGTCATTATCTAAAATTTTATATTCCTAAAATTTACAAGCTCTAGTGAGACCTTGTTTGAGCTATTATGAAATGTTTTATTTAAATATTTAAGTTATATTATAAAACGCAAGGAGTTAATTTCTTTTTTCCTGACCAAAATACGTAGAAGGAAGTATACAGTTATTATATTTAGACCAAAATAAGTGTTGCTCTTACAATTTATTCTGTTCAAATATATATATATGTATGAAAACTAAACTGAAAAGTTTAGTTCGGGTTTGCGTTTAGAAGATTTAGAAATCAAAACCAAACCAAATTTTCAAATTTTTATCATTAGAGAGGCGTACTGAAATTAGGCCGTTAGCATTAGCGAATGACAACCCATAGGAAGTGCTAGGAGAGTTTGGGACAGCAGCAGAAGAGGAAGTCATGGCTGGTGTTGTTTAACAAAAAGCTCTAATACCATATAGAATAACTCAATGAAGAAATAGGGAATATATTTTTGCCGTGTGTTTCCATGATCTCTTTACTTGATTAATATGCCCAAGAAGGATAAGGATAACAATACACCAAGAATAATAGATAAACAATACATGATCTTATGAAACAATGACAAGCCTCACATAAAGCACAATTTTTAACAAAGCATAAACGCTATCTCTTGGCTGTTGAGATAAGTCTCCAATAGATAAGGGGTCGTGTTATTGATTTGTTGGTACCTCGCTGTCATATATATGCCCAGATATCAGTTATGGCGATGGGTTGGTTTGGCATTTTAAGTATGGTTCTTGTCAGCCTTATTGTGAGGCTGATTGTGGCATTTTAACATATCTTAAAGGTGCACCATGTAGGGGCCAGGTTCTTTTTCTGATGCTGATATTGGGCAGGCAATCATATTGTACTTCTGTGAACGGTAATCAGGTTACTTAATTGGTGGAGTACAAAATAGAATCTGATAGCTTGATTTGTTGCTGAAGCTGAGTACCTTAAAATGGCACATGTGCGATTATACATCCAATCTTTACTTCGTGATATAGGAGCTGATAAAAAAGAACAATAAAATTATTTAATTGGGTTGAACTATATACACATGGATCCACTTGGTTACATAAGTATGCAATTTGAACAAAGTAAATTAGATTATTCCAATCACAAGACATGGATATAAATCATAGCATTAGCAATCATAGCAAAGGTTCAAGGAATTGCATATTGTATTCCTGTCTCCTATATGTATGCAGGGCCGAACCAGAGAATTCAGGGGCCTGAAGTGAAATTTATCAATGAGGCCCTCCGTTCTCAATATTTTAGGATTTTTTTTTCTAAGCATCCAAATTCAAAGAAAAAATTAAATTAAATTAATCTACATAAATGATCACTACTTATTTTTGATCAATGATAAGAGATAAGATTTTTGATCAATTAACTTCCCTAACTTCAAACTTTAAAAATTATGGAGCCCTAACAAATTTGGGGCCAGAGGCAAGAGCCTGTTGCGGCTCACCTCAGGTCTGGCTCTGTATGTATGAATACATGAATACATGTGCTTAAATGGCCCATACCTCATTACATTCTAAGCACATATTACTAGATTTGATGATGCCTTATAACATTTTTAATTGTTGCCGTGTGAGTTCGAGCCCGCATACCGTTATTTCTTGTTTCTCTGAAGATCGCTTCTGGGAGAAAATCAGCAAGAAGGGGAGCTATTGAGGAATATAGAGATAACATTACGGATCAATGTACAAACATTGCAAATGGAATGTTCAATTATCCTAAGCATATGAATAATGCTTAGGCACAAGCCATTTGTAGGGTGGATAGTGCTGCTGGTAAAGGGGACATGATATGCGTACAAAATTAGGACTTCAGCAACTATATGTAGCAACTAGCAGTTCTTATCCTTGTCTGAACTTTATCTTACTGAAGTTAAGGAAAGAAATTGACAGCTACATCATTATTGTTTGTATCTGATTCAGTTTTTTATTTTTTAAATTCTTTTCAGGATGGTACTACATTTGAAAAGCAGGCTGCCCTTTTTGCCTTCGCCGTTTCAGATATAGTGCTGATAAACATGTACGTAATTTCTCTTTCCTAGCAAAAGCGAGCCATATCATGTGATTACTTCCAAAATTGTTTCGATAAACTTCTGAAGGATCTCTTAATTAATTTTTTTCTGTGGTTGACTTTTTTTTGGACATTATGTATTCAGGTGGTCCCACAGTCTTGGTTTAGTGCATGCAGCTAGTTTGCCTCTTTTGAGAAGTGTATTTAAGGTATCTCCTGTTAACTGCATTATTTAAGCGAGTGTAATGAATTTCAAATGGTTTAAGTCGTTTTTATTCATTATGTCCTTCCACAGGCCAGGAGGAAGCTTAAAATACATGATTCTAAAACACTTTATGGTTTGTACTTCGCGATCACACAACAGTATGTTTGTTTCTTTACCTTCTTCACTTATTTAGCAGCTTGTGATTCCTTGGAATGATGTTTTGATTTGGTAAACTGAATCTTTAGTGTATTTTAACACTTTATTGTTTTGTAGTCGCCGATTAACATAATTGAAAATATTCTGTGGAAAGATATTTTGCAGTAAAGTATCCGTTTTTTTATTGGGCCTTTTTTACTAAGAAAGTCATGTTCTTAATTATTGATAATTCAGTATTATTTTATTTATTTATGTTATTTTAGTTGTGGGTTGAATTCCCACTTGATAGGAACTCTAGGTTAATTAGAGTTGTGTTTTGGCTGGAGTAGACTGCCAATGGAGTTCCTAACCTAACCTCTGATACCATATTAAATTTTAGAGAGAACAATAATTCTTTATTCCATCTTGATCAA
This sequence comes from Lonicera japonica, assembly GCA_021464415.1. NCBI lineage: Eukaryota > Viridiplantae > Streptophyta > Magnoliopsida > Dipsacales > Caprifoliaceae > Lonicera > Lonicera japonica. The sequence goes on along the minus strand of JAKCWG010000551.1, from coordinate 74,475 downwards.
TAATGAAAAACAATGTACCTTATATAGGAAATAAACACAACTCCTAATTAACCTAGAGTTCCTATCAAGGTGGGATTCAACCCACAACTAAAATAACATAAATAATAAAATAATACTGAATTATCAATATTAATGTGAAATTAGACTTATCCATTTGCATAATCGTTGGACTTTGCTCCTTCATGTGGGGAAATCTTAATGAATCACATAGAACCGGAGGGTTAAGTCAATGGATTATACTAAAAAAATTAGACAATATTGCTCCCCCATATTCATGTAATTCCTGCATGCAAGGGACAAAGTCAACAATTAGAAAAATGGGCGAGTTAAGTCTAATTCCGCGTTAAGAACAGGGAGCAATGTCGAAAAAGAAGTTGTTTCTTTATCATTTTCAATCTTCATGTTGCCAATTGTTTTACCATTTTTGCTATAGGCATGGGACTCAGAAGCTAAGGAAAACTCCATTAAGTAATAGTTTTGAAGTAAGATGTTCTAGACATGTCCTCATTTACTTATTGTTGAAGAGTGATTGTCGCATCCTAAATGTGTTTTATCTGGATCGATTTACCAGGTTAAGATTACGATTCTTCTCCTCATTATGTATGCCAAAGGCAACAGTTTGACAGGGAGGTAAGCCACAGATACCCCACCAAGTGAAATCCGGCATAGAAAAATAGCTCTTTAATTTGGCTACGTATTGACCTTGAATTTATGCCAAAACAATTCATTATTGATTTGTAGTATTTCCTTATGGTGGAACCGTGGATACACAATGTTTGTGCATGTGACACAAAATAAGTATTTAATAAGAAAAATATCAATACTATAATAAGTAGTTTAGCAGATTATAGGGTAAGCATCGGGATCCAAGTCCTCGCCATTTGCAAAGATATAGCAGGCTTCAAGTACGTACCAGCCGAAATGGGTTCCAGCTTAATTAGATACTAGTCTTGGAGCACACTCTACGTGTGTTCAGTATTATATGCGGCAATTCTTTTATGATAAGCAAATTGTAAATGCTTTTAAAGAAATGTACGTGGTGAAGTTTGCTTTAGTGGCTAAAAAACTTATTGAACATTAAAGGGTGTGGGTTCAAAACACTAATTTCAATCTATCAATGGTCAAGGATACAACTTATTTCCAATTGTGATATTTGGAAAGTTGATTATGTCCTGAAAAGGGAATGAGATATCAACATAAGACATCTCGAAAAATAAAGTGGGATTGTCAATTTGAAATGCGGAGTATATATATAGCTTTCATAGAGTACTTTGGTAAGTTGATTATGTCCTGAAAAGGGAATGATATAAACATAAGACATCTCGAAAAAAAAGTGGGACTGTCATTTGAGATGGGAGAGCATATAGCTTTCATAAAGTGCTTTAGGTGTTCTCCATGGAAATTCAAATTAAATTTAAACCCATGCTATTTCCAAACTCCATTACTAAAACTGCTTGCTATCAAATGATATTTTTTTTCTTGTGGGATACACAGCTTTAAGTTCGTGTTTTCAACATAGCTCTTGCCTCTTCAGTAAATTATTTTGAGGTTTCATTCTTTATGGTTGTCTTATTTATTATTTTCTATTTTTGATTTTTCGGGTGGGGGTATCATGAAGGTGGTTAATCTTCGCAAAAATTGCTGGACGAGCTTACTATAAATGGGAAGAAGATGCGTCCTTTTTCAGGGTTTTCTTTGAGCGTTCAAGACATTTGGCAAAAGATAAAGGAGGACAAGGACCTTGACCTTCCTGCCCGCATGGTACTAAAGATTTAAAATCCTCTGACGGAACCTATTTGATAAATTAAACCTTATAGTTGGAGTTACAGATTTTCGATATTTAAAAAAAATCCATTTGTTGGTACAACTGAAGGTCATGGTGGCTAAGGTACGATGTGAAGAAATTGCTGACAAAATCTTGTCCTCCTTTGAAAACAAGGTTCGTGCTTTGACTTACTTAAACTTTATGTATGTATGTATGTATGTATGTATGATTCTTATTTACGTTATTCCTTAACTTTATTCGAAATGGAACTGAAATTAGTCACTGTGATTTTTTAATTTTTGTAGGACTGCCCTGACTTACTGAATGACGTTAAGTCTGGTCAGGTTAAGCACTTTGGGAAGAGCCTTGATTTAATTCTTAACAACCGATTGTCTCAGTAAGTATATGTCCTCTGATGCAAGCAGCTAGTTATGATTGGAACTTGTCATTCTTATTTATCATTTTTGGTTATATATAGAAGCATCTTGGCGACTACTATTAATCATTTCGTTAGTATGGTATACGCACACTTTTCTTCATCTTTGGTTATATATAGAAGCATCTAGAAGATTAAAAAATTTCCCTCTAGCGGAAGAATGAAAGGAAAGAAAACTGAATTTAACAAACTATCACTCTTCTTCAAGGACATACGTGAATAGATAGATATCTTTCGTACCTTAACAAAAACAATATGGGATGGAACAAGTTTTCATTGAGCCCTTTTCTGAATAACTTCTTAGGTCATAATCAATGTACCAAAACTCACTTACGATAGCAATTAAACAAGACCTCTGATTGTGATTAAATTAATTAGTGCATTCTTAATTAAAAAATATTTTGTGAAAGCCAAACATCAAATGATAATTAGGGATGGTGGGAGTAGTGGACTACTACTTAATTGCAAGCTCAGAATTTCAGTTGGGATCGAGCTTTTACATTTTCATGATGCACCATTACATATTCACATGTAGCATGACTGGTCCAGACAAGAATATGTGAATACATATGTTATGTTGCAACATAGATGAAAATGTCTACTCTGGTACGTATACGTACCTTATCAATACAAAGCCTTCACTCCGCATGCATCCATGTTCTGAAAAACAAGGCAGCCATTGAAATTGTGAAAACATCAAAATAAAGCTCTCAAAATAATGATTTTTAGGTACCATTTGGTTCGTCCTTTGGATAGTTCCTGAAATTATGAGTTCCAGCGTTCATTCAGGATTCAAATGTTTAGTTGATCTACCAGAAAGAGTACGTCCAGGACTCCCTACATCCATTCTCATATGCACGTACAATGGGAGGAAAGCGAGGGGGATTCATGGGAAAATTTTCCTTTCTTTCTTTCTTTCTTTCTTTCTATTTTTGACAAAATTACCCCTATTTCTAACGAGTAACTAAACATATTTCTTTTGCATCATCATTAAAGTAATATTCAACTAACAAATAATTAACTAAACATTTTTCTTTTGCGTTATAATTAAAGTAGTATTCAATAATATATTAGAATATGATAACCAATTTTAATTTAATTATTTTATGTTTAATAATATATAGTTAATTGTTATTCTTAACATCTAAGAAGGAGAGCTCCATTCTTAATCAAACAGGGACATAGCCATAAATTAATTTGAGTGGGTGCAATAAATATTAGAAGGAGAAAAATTAATAAAGGTTTTGGTTAGTGAAAGTATATGGAACATTGAAATTATGCACCAAATTTAGCTAATATTCTTTAACAACAAAACTTTAAATTTCTTCAAACAATTTAGTAGCTGTCACAACTTTTGATTCCAATTTTAAGTTTGTGTTTTCATCACTATTAAACAGTTTGCTGTAGTGGGTTATGTTCGAACCTCTAACCCTCCCGTCACAGTCCTCTTGCCAACTAGCACTATCACTGTAGATAACTAAACCACCTCCTAAGTGGGATTGTTTATTCCTTCTCCTAGTAGGATAAGAGCCCTTTATAAGATAAATAATCTACATCGTTATCCAATCAAGACGAATACTGCAGTACTCAAAACTATCTTTATTGAAACTTTATATAAACAGTTTTTGACACATGTACGTTGCATTAAGGGCGCTCTTTGGACTTCTAATAGTCATACCCTTATAACTAACCTTATATTTTTAATTATTTTACACGTTGGTCCTATATATATATATATTTCCTCATTTTAATACTAGATATGAAAAAATAAAAAAAATTGAGTGGGGGCTTGCTTAATCTTAAATGTCTGGAGATGAGCTTTCTTGGACTCTAAAATACAAATTTCTTCCCTAAAACTCGAAGCAAACGAGTCATTGATGCAACTTAATTGTGTTGACAAATATGTTATCTCAAAGCAAGTGTAATTGTATGATGCCTGAGTTATTTTGGTTTTTCTCATCTTTAAGGTATGACAAGGAGACTGAGTATTATGATGAAGGTGTTAGAACTAAAAAGAGAAGGGAATTGCATGATACAATGATGAAGGTACCCTGCTCAATCTTAGGATTTTTCATTATGCCTTTCAAATTGCTAGCTATATTTAGCTTGCATACGTACCAAAATTAAAAGTTCAATTTTTTTTATTTTTATTTTTTTGCGTTTTTTTTTCCTCCGCATTTTATATGTAAATTTAGACTTGTTCATAATCTTTGGGATTTTGCCAATGTATGCTAGAGAATCTCATAAAATTACATAAAAAGGGGTGGTTAAGTCAAAGATTACTTTACAAAGATTACACATTGGCCCCCCATTTTTACATAATACCTTGAGATTCAGAATGCCAGGGTCAATTAAGTAATGATTATGAAAGCAGGGAGTAAGTCAATTTTTTTACATAAAAAATATGGTGCAAAGTTAAAATACCCCTGTTTTCTTTTGTGCATGCTTAAGTAAATTATAATATAATTAACAAAATAGAAAATAATAATAAAAGACATTACATAAATAGTGGTTATAATAAAGGACATTCTTTAAAATCATTAGTTTAAAGAGAAACTTTTTAATTAAGGACAAAATATTAATTATTTTATTATTTCAATTGATGAAGTTGAATTTTAATACTACCATTCTTAAATATAAATACAAGAAAATAAATATACATTTAAATTAATGAAAATAAATTTAAACCAATTCAAATACATATCACAATAAAATCAAACAAAAGATAAACGAATGAATTGTTCAAAAATGCTAAAAACTCTGTTTTTGCCCCTCTCAGACGACGTCGTCCCACCCTGCTATTCTTCTCCTGTACCTTAATGATTTTTTGCTTCAATAAAGCACTATGTTTTCTCACCTCCCCCCCCCCCCCCCCCCCCCCCCTTCTCTCTCTCTCTCCTACAATATTCTAAATCACCTCCGTCTTCAATCTACAATAGTACGCCCACACATTTTTTCTAGCACTTTATCTATATCCAAACTTTATCCATCTAAACCCCTGGATATTCAACTCATTCCTTTTTCTCCATCTATACCAACTCCAAATATTATTGGGTTCGTGTGTTTTGATTTGAAGCAATAAATTTTTGGTATAATTCAGGCTAGATCTCCTTAATTTGTTGGGTCATTTATACTTTGGCATCCAAAGTTTATATTGAAATTGAGTTTGACACCCGCAATTTTATTTTTTTGTATTTTGACACCCATTTCTAACCGTTCCGTTAGGTCAACAAGTTTGACCGTTAAGTTAATTTTTTAATGAGCCAAACCGTCCAAATTACCCTTGAATGCACACCAACAATTACAATCCCCCTCCTTTCACCTTTCCTAATCAAACCCTAACTAATTTCTCACTTAATTTATTTTCCTTCTTCAAAATTTTCTCCCCACCAAGGAATAGAAAGCTTTAATTAGCACAACAAGTCTTCAATCCATCATAATTAGCAAGAGGATCTTAATAATCTCTGAACAATGGCAGTCACCGCCTTTCGTAACTCATTCCATCCGGCGGCGTTCTGGAGTGAGCTATCGTCGTTGACGGTGAAAGCGTCGTTGATACACACGGCGAGATGAAGCGAAATCTCATAGTGGTTGTAATCCGGGCAATTGAGTAAGGCGGAGATTTAATCGGTGAGTATCCACGAGACCGTTTCTTTGTCAGATTTGTGACCCAGTTGCAGGGTCAGTTGAAAGATCCTCTTTCGGCCACGTCCCTCCACCTTTGTGTGCCGATCCTTGCTCGCCGTTCGCTGGGAACTCACCAGTACCGGAGCCTGCCTTTGCATCTGTATCAACTATTCAACTGTACCATCCCCATCGCTGACGGTTGACATAAAACCCATTATTTTGTTGATTGAAGGGGTTTTGGGACAAGATTCCAATTCATCGTTTCTTCTTTAAAAAGGGGTTAGAAATTCACCGTTGAATAGTCTATAGTATAAACACCAGTGTAGTTGGAGGTGGGTTCGCAGGTGCCGGACCTGCGATCGGAGGTTTCTCCGTCGTCGTTAACTTCCAATTTATTTGATTAAGAAAGCTGTCTATTTGGATAAAAGGAAAATTGGGGAGAAAATTTCGAAGAAGGAAAACAAAGTGAGAAATTAGTTAGGGTTTGAATGGGAAAGGTGAAGGGAGGGGGATTATAATTGTTGGTTTGCATTCATTGGTAATTTGGACAGTTTGGCTCATTAAAAAATTGACCTAACAGTCAAACTTGTTAACCTAACAGAACTGTTAGAAATGGGTGCCAAAGTACAATAAAATAAAATTATGGGTGTCAAACTCAGTTTCGATGTAAACTTTGAGTGCTAAAGTACAAATGACCCTAATTTTTTAAGCTTGATATAAGGAAAAGAAGAGTTCTAATTTTATCGAACAAACCATGATTGTAGACAAAAGCTAGAGTGAAACTATAAAAGGTTTTAAGGGATTGTAGCTGTAAAGTGTGTATTTCCAACAGTCGGAGATGGTCGGGTTATGTGTTAGCAATAATAAAATTGTACTTTGAACCCAAAAAAATTGGGGAAAAAAATGAATGATATGAGTTGTGGAAGAAGAGATTGAATGGATGGATTTTAGAAAGAGGAAGAGAGTATGAGACGTCATTAATGCACCATCTTTATGGAACAATATAGTTTAGGTCTTTATCAAGTGGGTAACCTATGCGCTTTAATCTGAACCACTCATTACAAATGAGTGGTCATGATTGCCCACACTTCACATGCAATGTATTTGAGACTATTTAGAGGAGCCAAAATTTTGTGCCCATCAAATATTCGATGAATTTCCCAAGAGGGTTTGATTCAGAGAAGACGGTGAAGAATTGGGTGGTTGAGTCACAGAAGTTGCCTTAGATTTCGCTGTATGAGGAAGCATTTCATTTGTCCTTGAATAGTGATCAGGCTGAGAAGTGGAGTGTGGGTGTGCTTCACAAGTTGCTTCATCTTTAGGTGGCTTGTATAAGATATACCAACATAATGAATTTGTTTCAAGACTTATTATATAGAAGGTGCAATGTTCATCTCTATTTTATATTATATCTACCAAAAAATTTTAAAAAATATATAACTTAATATGTCTACCAAAAAATTAATTAGAAGAACTTAACTTAATATGTCTACCAGAAAATTAATAGAAAAATGTAACTTTATATCTCTGCTTGCTATTACACGATCGAGAATTATAATTCAGACATATTTGCAACTTTAATCTCATATTATATCTAGCTAGTTTGAGATATTTACATTTTTAGACCTTTTTTGAATAATTCTTGTGTTAATCTTCTTATTTAAGTTTCTTGTGCTATGCTTGAATTGGTTTGGATTTATTTTCATTGATTTAATTTTATATTTATTTTCTTATATTTATCTTTAAGAAGGGTAGTATTGAAATTCAATTTAATTAATTAAAATATTAAATTATTAATATTTTGTCCTTAATTAAAAAGTTGTCCTATAAATTAATTAATTCAAACGAACGTCCTTTAATAGAAAGAAAATGTGACATTTGTCTTTTAAAAAAAACCCTTACAAAAATTATCTCCTCCATTTAGCTGTGGTTAGCGATGACTCGATCGTTTGATTTTCTTAGTGGTGGGATTCCATTAATTTGTACCATTATTTCTTGTGCTTGACATAATTTTGGTTGTTCCCTTTTATCACTTTATTTGTTTCCAATTTGTGAATGCTTTGCTGATCATTGCTTGTCTTTTCTAATAAATTAGCTTGCCGAACCGGCTTGTGATACCATGTTGGAATACATGCATTCTGAAATTCTGGAATTTGCTAAATTAGTTAACGGGGAACAAGCGTTTGACAAGCAGGCTATTCATGATCGCATCAAGCTATTCATGACTAAGTTTAATCAAAAATGCAAAGGTATAGCTTAACTTTTCACAATGGTTTGAATTTTGATCTACTAGCTGGTTATAACTACATATATGTCACACAATAAAATGATTTTCGTACACCAGGTTTGTTTTCGTATTGGCTATATCTATAGTTTTTAAATTCTAGAAATTCTCCCTTTACGCATATTGATTCCATTAGCTTGCTGTTGCGACTCCACCCTTGGTCCTCCGAGTCTAACTCTGCTATAGGCTTCCATTTGAGTCCAGATATCGGGATGATTTTCGTAAAGACTCGTACCTTAGGCTCTCATCGAGTCATCCCTGACTCCACTGTATCCAGCTACTTGTATTACTCTAAACTTGTGGATTCACCATCGACTTTGATACTAAATATTGTACTCACTAGCACATGGGACTAGGCCCAGGGTATATTTTGGGTCCAGCGATCCCAACTTAAACACCGTTGGGATACAGGTATAAGGTTTCATCTTAAACGGCCTCATTACTATATGGCGACACTACCTTACTTATTAACCATTGTTGAGTTATACAATTTTTCTATATGGGACAGTGGTTTGAACCAACCATTCCTAACATAGCTCAACATGAATTATCTGGTTCTCATTTTCGCAATAAAAAACAAGAGTTTGAACTTCAATAAAATGCTCCTACTAAAGTTCAATCCGATGAAAGTATATATCTCTTTCATGAAACACAACATCCATGGTCACATACATTTCTTGATTGGGAGTCTGATAGCATCTCTACCCTTTCTAATTAGATGCGTATCCCATAGACACATTTTAAAGCACAAAATTCTAATTTGTTATGCATTTCTTTGAGCAAGTGGAGAAAAGCAACACATCCAAACACTCATGGGGCCAAATTTGACCTTGTAAGAACCAAAATAGCTTAAACATCAAACATTGTTTAAATATTGAGAATTACTAATGGAAGACGATTAATCAAATATGATGTAGATGCAAGAGCTTTGCCCTATTAAAACACTAGGGTGTTGGCTCCAAGCAGTGATGCACATACTACTTCTAACAAATGTTGATTCTTTCGTTCTACAACACCATTTTATCGGCGTGTATATGTGTAAGTTGTTTGATGGACAATTTCATGATTTTTGAAATACTCCTCCAAGTCTGTACCCATATATTCACCTCCATTACCATTTTGAAGCACCTGAATGATAGTTTTATATTGTGTATGGATTTGCTTATGGAATTTTTAAAACAAAGAATTTAATTCACTTTTAGAATTCATTAGACATAAGTGCAATCATCAATGAAAATAACAAACCAACGGGCACCACTCAACAAAGGATTATGAGAAGGGCCCCAAAGTAATAATGAATTTGGATAAAAAGAACTGGCTTTCTGTAGTAAATTAACTTCTAGACTATCCAGAGTTTCAAAATATGCAGTTAATCTTTATTTATAGACTCAAATCAAATGTTAGAGTAATTACAAAACACTAATTATATATCAACTGCAATTCCATTTATTTTACATGATTAATGAACCTTTGGAATCTCTCCCTTTCTCTCTAGAAGATGAACAATCTCCTTCCTATTCACCACATCTAACCATTGTTTACCACCATCGACCACCATCCCCATTTTTGATTACAACCTTCTTTATATGTCCCATCTCGCCTAAGTTTTCCAATTTCTCACTCTTTGCCTTTTATTCTCCTTCTATCCTATTATGTTCACACTCTCTTTTACTCTCAATTTTCAAGCAATCTTCACAACAATCCCTATTCTCATCGTCTTATCAAATTCGAGGAGAGCCTATAAAGAAGATAAAAAGTCACCTTATTAATTAAACTGATTATTGGAGAATTACCAACAACAACATCCATAAAGGGTTCAAATGGGTTTCAAGGAAACAAAATAAGAACAATCAATAGGCTGTAGTAGCAACAAGCAACATGATGTTCAAACATCGAATGAAAAACTTCAGTTTTGAACACAAATCATTGTACCTTAGAATAGAGAATGATGGGACAGAGGCTACAATCATTGAGAAGGTACAAAATAATTCATATTCACTAATCATTGACTTTGGAGGAGTGGACTGGTTGACGATGGAACTTGACAGAGCAATGAAGAGGTTTAATAAGAGCAAGTTGTTCAGTAAATATCAAGCTTCTTACGCTTTATTTCTTCTATAGCAGTACAACAACAAAAATGGTAGCTTCCTTAGCTTAGCAATGATACAACAAGGAGTTGTGAAGAAGGTGATTGTATTTCTAGGAGGTAAGAAAGGAGAAGGCCGGACTGGTGTTTCTTACTCACTCAAACAGCTTATTTTCACTCCCAAAAGGGTAAATACGCTGTAACATCACCTGAGAGGCAGCATCTTGATCTAGTCAGGAATAATGTTGTTGGGAAAGCTTAGTATGCTTCAGTTGTTATCGATGTGAAGGGTGACCAAGAGCAGAAAGGGAGGCCCAACAAAGGTGTATCAGATTCAAAGAAAGCATGGGAAAGTGGAATTGGTATAACTAAAAAAGGTTTAGCCTCGTCAAATAATAACTAGTAAAAAGTAACGGTGTGTATAAAGGAGCGATTATGGGACGAATGTGGTGACATATAAAGATCCTTTAACAAGAGGTTTAAAACCAACATAGTTCTTCATCCTTTTCAACTAGACGCCTTGCTTTTAGTTGTAAGAATGTAAATGAAGCAAATATGCTTGGACAAAGAGGTGTTATTGACATTGAAGGCCCCATCACAGTTAAACTACAATGCTGAAAGAAAGGTGATATGTATATAAATAAGAAAGTTTCATGCATAGGGGGTTGGATCAAGGTGATTGACCTGCCTTTGAAGTGGTGGACCATAGAGGTTTTTAAAGAAATCAGAAGTAAATGTGGTGGGTTATTACAAATTGATTATAGAACAAAATCTATACAGCATTTATTTTTGTCAAGAATCAATGTCAAAGGCATAAATAGCGAGTTCATTCCTGGTGAAATAGACGTGGCAATTGGGTCAGAGAAGTTCTCAATCAAATTGAAAATTGTTTCTAGATTAGATTTCAACAAGAGGAGAGCGAGGAGAAATTCAAAGGCATGTGAAGAATTCGATCGGTGTTATATCAACGTCGATGGTGAAGGGGATAACTAGGAATTGGAGGAGGAAAATAATAATTGGGGAGAGGACCAGCCATGCCATAATCAAGAAGCGGGAGATAGGACTCAAAATAGGGACAAAATGAATGATGTTCACTTAGCTCCAAGGCGAAAAGAAGTTAATACAGGCCATCTTGGTTCAAGTACAATAATCGTTAAGTAAGTTTTTCATATGCTGAATGATGGTTTAAATGGTGTCGAAAAATGAAAAAATCATTCAGGGACGAGCGGGGATATGGCTTGTACATTCAGTGTTAATAAAGAAGGAAGGCACAAAGTAGGAAAATCCTTCATAAATAATTTATTTATAATGGGATGGAGTATGATAGAGAGAATAGGGCTAATTTGGGCTATGGGGAGGAAGACGTCGGGGTAAATGAATTAAGAAATGGAGGATGGGGGCTGAATTGAGTGAGGCGGATGGTTTATATTCAATCAGGCTGGTAACGAAATGATGGAATAGGAACAGTCTTAAAAAAATTAAGTGGTCATCATAAAAGCCAGTTACATTTTTTCACAGGTATAAGAAAAATAAGATAATATCATTAAAATATATAAGAGAATAGGAGGAATGTAATGCCCCCGTCTTAATCTACAGGACAACACCCGTAGTTAAGATCTGGAGTACTACTAACCCATCTTAGATTAACTAAAATGGGTATATATATAAATGCACAAAGAAATTCAGATAGTAATATCATGCTCGTCAAACAACAGCTTCATAATCATGCTGAAGATGATAGTACTGTACATAAACATGCATATATGCATATAGTCATTACACAAAACTAATTAAGTAGTCCAAACTAATATATATATATATATATCACTTCGGGCTAGCCATGGCTGCCTTGAGAACATATACATGACAAAAGTACATTTGTATCAGAGCCACTAACGCGTTCCCGATCCTGTCACGTCCCTGACCTCTTTGGACTCCTGACTACCTGTAAGGTTTTAGAAAAACGGGATGAGCATATCGCTCAATAGGGGGGGGGGGAGGAAATGATACAACTTTGAAAACACAACTTGATTTGTTATCGTAAACAAAGTAAATCCTTTTAAGGTACAATTTAAACATTAATTGTAACATATCGTAGAAGCCATTAGTTCATGATAATGCGTGCTCATGCATATGCAGGTTACCTCCCTTTGTGTCAACCCATTTCCAAACCTTAATGTTACGAGCCAGTGAGAATCCAAGCCAACATGGCCTTATAAAATTCATCCGCTCCAAGAGAATATAATATGACCATAGTTTGCTTCAATAAGAATCCGAACTGGCATCACAATATAGAATTCGTCGCCCCAAACGGCATACCAATATTATTATACCCAGGAAGTGGAACAACAATCCCGTCCATCTTCCTTAGAAAAGAATCGAATTCATGGTGCGTTGCCAATGCCAAGGTTCCCGGGTCTTTCGCCGGTGGCTTATTGGCGGCCAAACAATATTCCCCAGGGGTTTAGGGCTTTTCAACCCAAGGGCACCGGGCCCTGCCTATTTTCCCATCCCGGCAAGCACCATGAAAACAGTATTCATACAGAATTCACATCATTATCCAGAGATCGGTCAACCAATCATATCCGATAAGACAATACCAAGATAGAAATAAAGCTTCCATGTAGCCTCCGAACAGATATATATATATATAATGAAGCTTTCAGCATTATAATAAGAGATACACGCCCATTCTATAGGCCAAAAGAGAATCCGAGCTTGCCAAAGAATCTTCAAGATTGCGGTTGACACAATAGTGGTACACAACATGCATATATGCTCTTTATGACAACTAAAAAAACAACACATGCCACTTAAACTTCATTCATCATGTATCCATGTTCCTTAGCGTATACATTACCCAGGCACAAATCCACTTGGATACAACCAGGCATGTATATCCAAGGAACATCGCTTAAAAGTCTATATTGCATAGATATCAAGTTCAAGCGGCATATCTTATTCCAATTCATGCATCATATGTAACATATAAACTATATATATATGCCATATAAACTCTATCGAATTCACGTCCATATTCTTTGGTATATACAAAATCATTTACTAATCATTTTCTTGTCAAACCAACACACATATATCCAAAGAACATCTGTATGAATCAATAACTTGTAACCGTAAAGCTTAGATGGCATATCTTGCTTCACATCGTAGAATTATAGCCTAATCATGCATAGCTTATGTATATCAACTAACATGGTTTTCATAGTAAGCATCCATGTATAAAAAATCCAAGTATAATCAATAACAAGGAAGTATGTGCTTCATAACCAACATATATGTATAAAATCGTTCATCTTTAGGTAAATAAAATCGTACTGTCAAATTTTGAAAAGAGATAACCCCTACCTCATGTATATAGACCAAAAGAAGGAAGAAAACTATAAACCGAAGCCCCGTTCGGTAAAATCCTCAAGCTCTCGTCTCACCGCGTTCCTAACATAGCCAAATCCTCGAATTAATGGAGTATAAACCCAACCCAAGTAACCAAAGCTCATGCCTGAGCTTCTATAGAAGAAAACCAAGGTAGAAGATGATGAATAGTACCTTAGATATGGGTTTGGATGATTTCGAGCTTGAATCTTCGATCATGGATGAAAGATGCATAGAAATCTTTCTCTTTCTCTCTCTAGAACCCTCTAGAACTCCCTAGAGGAGTGTGGAAGAGTGTGTGTCGAAGTTGGGTTGAAAAATGATCAAAAATGGCTTAAAAACGTGCTTAAGTCGGTGGAAATAGTTAACTGGCGGACCGGTATGCCAAATACCGAATACTGGTCCGCGGAGCACAAATTTCCCAAAAATTTGGTGCCGGACCCGTATGCCAAAAACGCCATACCGGTCCGCGCTTTAATTTTTGGGCCCCAGAGCACTATTTTTATTTTGGCTATAACTTTTCGCTCGGAACTCCGATTGAGGCGTTATTTATGTCCACGGAAAGGTATTTCAAAGATCTACAACTTTCTAAGAGAAAGTTTTTCCAAATTCTGGATATATTTGTCCCAAAAATTCACCGAAGACACCGCTCTGCCGAAGCGCTACCGAATGACCAGAATTTTGCAATGGACCTACTTTGCGCCCTGTTTTGACCCATGAGGAATGTGAATTGGACTTCGGTCAAAACATGAAAGTTGTAGAATGGTACAAATACTAGACACCCACGTGAACAGAATCTCATTTCGATAAATAGATAAGAAATTACGATAGCTCAAAGATAGCTAGAAATAACAAATCGCGAAAGACCAAAACTTCTTATTTACCAACCAAAATCAATTCAAACCACCCGAATCACATAACGATCACTCATATGAGTATAAATAAGCCAATATAATTCCATTTAACATAAATTAAAGTATGGGGTATTACAAGGAAGATAGTGAGGTTGCGTTAGTTTCACAATGGGAAAGACAATATCAATTGAAGGGTGGTACGAATAAAGAGGGAAAGTAAAGATTCAACTATAAGCGATGATTATGGGATATTTACAAACGGTGATATCGAACAAATTGTATGGGAGAAATTGGACAGTGATAGTGATGAATTGTGTGGAGATGTATGCTCAGATGATGAGAAGCTAGGTACACAAAATGCCGCAGAACAAAACAAAGAAGGTATGTGGTTAGTGGATTTATTTGAGGGTGAGAAGGGTGAGGAAGTAAGAGGCGACAAAAAGGGTGGGAAGGGAAGCAGTAATGTGAAAAATGAATAGAAGATGTGGGCTGCAAAAGGGGGTGTGGAATGTTGATTAAAAGCAGGTTTTTCATATAAATTTGTGAACAACTTTAGAGTCATCTTTACTATCAGTGGGATCGGAGCTGGAATTAATAGGTTGGTCAACAAATTTGTATCAACTGCGTTTTTTAATGTAAAGGCTGCGATAATTGAGTGCTATAACAAGGGTGAGGGGGCGTCAAAATTAGTTAGAGATAGGAGAAAAAAATAGTAATAAGGTATTGATTGAGTATGGTGGGAAACAGATATCAGAACCGGGGATAACATTTAATTGCAGCGGGTCTAGCAATAATAAGACGTGGAGTACAATTTTTAACCATGATTATAACGGTGAAGGGAAGGGAATGAGAAATGGATTGGTTTGAGTATAACAGAATGTGATAAATACCAAAAATTATTGGAGGATATGGAGGTTAAAATGATCTCTACTGGAGGGAGAAATATGATGGGAATTAAATGAAGAATGGGACAGGAATAAAGGGGGTACAAGAACTAAAAAATTTGAATTGCAATGTAAATTAGGACAAAAGAGGGGAGGATAGTGCAGTTAGAAGGGATGTAAGAGGTTCCCAATGAATATAGTATCTTGGAACATAAAAAGTTTTGAGGGGAGGGGAAAAAAGAGAAGTACTAAGGAGGTGGTGTTGAGAGAGAAGACGGATTTAGTTATTTAACAAGAAACAAAGAGGGAGGATCAATTGGTCTATGGTAGGGGCAATTTGAGGAATAAGGTCTAAAGATTGGGCTTATATTTTGTCAGTAGGGAGATCCAAAGGGATTTTGATTGTGTGGGATGTAGGGGAGATATCTTGTGACGAATGTGTGGAGGGAATATATACTTTGTTAGTTAAGCTAAAGCAAAGGAAAGGGAAAGTTGGTGGCTTACGGGGGTATACGGGCGTTGCAGGTATTAGGGGTGTTTTCGATTTCTATCGGGATAGAACTAAGGTACCCCAAACTCAAACCAAATATAAAAATTCGATTTCGGTTCTGTTTCTAAATCTTTTAAACCCAAACTTTTCGGTTCGATTTTATTCAATTTTTATTATGTTTTTTTATTTTTTATTTTTTATCATAAACAAACCTTATATTGATAAGAAAAAATCAGATACAAGCAAAGTGGCTAGAAGTGGGTGAGAAACCCACCACCAAGCACACCAAAAAATAGAAGGAAAACAAAAAAACAAAAAAGAAACCCTATCAACCTAATCACAATACAGACAAAAAGTCATACTATAACTCAAAACTGACCCCATGCCCAAAAATAAGCATTAGCCCCTAAGAACAACAAGCCTAAAAAAGCTACTACATAGCCAAACCCCAATCCCTAGCAATCTCTGATATAGTCAAGATTCCGAAAAAATTCGAAGAAAATGCCTAGAGAGATGCAAAATTCTTGATTCTGTCCCAAATATGTTCTAATTCTTCTTCTGTTTCTTCAAAAAATTTCATATTTCTCTCTCTCCAAATACACCACATCACAGCCATGCAAGTACACCTCCATAATGTTTTGCATTGTTTTTTGGCACCTTTGAATAACCACTTAATAGTAAGCAAAATTCATACCAAGAGCCCATAAATACTACAATCAAGTCGAATTCCTTTTAGACTCTGTTCTAGATTCCTTGAGCAAAGGAACAGTGTAGTAACAAATGATCAATGTTCTCTCTGCTAACTTGCACAAAACACACCATGAAGGAGATAGATGCATAAAAGGCCTTCTGATTTAAATTAAATCCGCTGTGTTGACTTTTCGTAATACAGCTAACCAAGCCAAAACACGAACTTTAGAAGGAATATCTGATTTCCAAATCATATCCGTTGGAACAGAGGGATAACTTACATCAGATTTAGTAAGAATTTAAAAAAAAAAAGACTTCACCGATAACATTCCATATTTTTCCCATCCCCAAACTCTACTATCCTCTTCGTCACGAGACACTTCAACACCGTATAACCTACCCAAAAGAGCCCTATACTCCTCATCCTCCTCCGTATCTGTAACATTCCTTCACAACATCACATCCAATGAATGACATTGGGTAGAATCCCAAGAGAGATTATCAGCAACCATAGCCCTCGGATTCTGCACTACTCTAAACAATCCCGGGAAATGATCCTTTAAAACTATATCACCAACCCATCTATCCAACTAGAATTTTGTTCTCGGCCCATTGCCAACTCGATAATTCACTTAGCCAAGAAGGTATCCATCCCATTTGTAATCGCCTTCCAAGGGTTTCTAAAAGTACATCTGCTTACTCTATTCGCGTGCCAACCATTCTCGAGTACATTCCATATCTCTCCCCTCCCCAAACTCTACTATCCTCTTCATCACGAGACACTTCAACACGGTATAACCTACCCAAAAGAGCCCTATACTCCTCCTCCTTCGTATCTGTAACATTCCTTTGCAACATCACGTTCCATGAATGACATTGGGTAGAATCCTAAGAGAGATTATCAGCAACCATAGTCCTTGGATTCTGCACTACTCTGAACAATCCCATGAAATGATCATTTAAAACTATATCACCAACCCATCTATCCTACAAGAATTTTGTTCTTGACCCATTGTCAACTTGATAATTCACATTACCCAAGAAGGTATCCATCCTATTTGTAATCGCCTTCCAAGGGTTTCTGAAAGTACCTCGTCTTACTCTATTCGTGTCCCAACCATTCTCGAGTACTTCGTATTTACTTTTGATAATACGATGCCAAAAAGCACCATGTCCTTTTGGAAACCTCCAAAGCCATTTGCCAAGCAATTCTTCATTCCTTTTGATCAAATTTCCAATACCAAGAATGGATTTAAAAATAGGTCTAACAATTTATGACTGAGATTTGAGTTGATTGATTTAAGATTTGAGATAATGGGTTGATGTGTGTGCGACGTCTACTGGTGGTTTATGGATGATGGTGGCTAGGCTTTTTATAGAGAGGATTTATTCCCTCTGATACCAACTTGAGAATTAAGAGAGATAGATAATTGTGTTCGACATATTAACTAATACATAGAAGGACCCTGTTTATATGGTTATGTACATGATGATAATAAGAAACAATAAAATAAGGAAACAACACAAAACCATAATTAGCTATGCGAAGTAATGCATAATTTATTCTAACAATATAAACATAAAGCTTTACTTCGTACGTGTATGGCACCAAAGAACCTCTTCATAAACATGCACCATGACTAAAAGAAAATCTAATGGTTGTTTCTAGTGGGGTCTCATCTGTCATACTAGAAAGAAATTACTCCTAGCAAACGAAATCACCTCCTAAACTACTTTAGCGCTTCTTCCAGTCTCTATAGCTAGATCTCAACCCTCTGCTTATAAATATCACCATTTCATCTCTTTAAAGCTCGACACCATTAACTACTTATTTCGGAAGACAGGAATGCTTCCATTTATGCGTGCTCAATAGCTACTTGGATTGGTGCCGGCACTCATCCAGGTCCAGTTCTCATAATTACTCCTGAAAGAAAAACATGACCTTAAGAGAATCCCGCTTATCAGCTGTGGTTCCAACTATATCAATCTCTCTTAAGATGCTTTGTATCTTCGTAATCTAAAAAGGTATAACTTTTCATCACTAATCATACCACATCCCAAGCTATTTGGATAGTGCTTGACTCCGCATTGGCTTCTCCTTGAACACCAGAATCCTTAACACCGTACATGAGTTTGCAAATTTATCCCAAAAGGAAATTCATGTATCCCGCTATCTTTGTCTAATGAAACTATATGCAATGAACCTGTTTTGGCTATAGCCATCCACTTCCTATAGTGGACTTCAATAGCTATATCTTAAGAGGCCTCAATCTTGAGTTCAAGGATCTTGGAGCAACTGTTAATGATCATATTTAGCTGGTTACATTTTTCGGACATCAAAGTTTACTTCTACTTCATGAATTTATTTATTTCTAGCTTCTCAATTCTTTTAATATAACCCCCTCACCTTCAGAACCTGCTCCAACTGCTAATTTGATCCTAAAAACTTGCGAGCGGGTCAGAGTTAACTTATGTTATTATTTATTTACTGGTTATTCAGAAAACAACTTTGAAAGATTGAGGTGAAATTAAATGCTATTTTTCTTGTCTAGCATGCAATCACAGTTTATCAAACATTAGAAAGATTGAGGTATCAGTTCGTGTGAATAATTAATCATCGAGACTTAATTCCAATAGTCCCCTATGAAATAAAAGACTTACAAAACAGACAAGTTTTTTACCCTATTCTTTGCTTCTTTCATATCCCCTGCTTAAATCACCTGCTCAGGTTGCACATTGCCTCACATGCCTCGAACTCCCTCCGATGATTAGCCTCTTGCCTCCTTCATGATCCTACGATGAACGAAGTTTTAAATCAAAACCTTAAGAAGGGGATTTTGGCTTTGGAAAACCAAAGATGTTTTTCTCTATCTAAAAGGTCAAATAGTTTTTCTTGAAAGCTTTGTTACAAAAAAGTAGCCAAAGGCATGTTTTATAAGAGAGAAAACCAACTATAAATGAAATTAGGTCAAAACGATCGAATCCCTGATTTCTCAGTATCTGTGGATTGATCCAACATTTTGTTGTAGTATCTATTTGTGGAATAATTTTGTTGAAAAGTTGCTCTTTGGCGGATCGATCCAAAATTTAAGTGTTGTATCTATCCGTTGTTCTACACCAGCCCAATTTTGGCTTGTTTTGCATCTGATTCAGCCAAGATGCATTCGAATGTCATGGGAACTTCTTTAAACATACTTAATAAGTTAAAACACAAGATTAATGTATTTATCTAGGGAAAAATATAAATGTAATCGAAATTCAAACTTTAAAACCATTTTGATTCAAAAACCTTTACTTTGATATAAAAAGATTACCACCACTAGCAATTGAACCACCTAAGCAAATGATTGCCTTAGCCCGAAATAAGTAAGTTCGATGATATCCTGTTTTCGGTAGCTTAAGCTAGATGATGTCACTTCACTTGATCTTCATTTCAAACTCAACGCACAATTAACTTGTGATTTTGTCATCGGAATCAAGACAAACATAAATAGTTTTTATAAAATATTATTTATAGGTCCAGCGAACCGGTTAACCCGCTTTTCCCCATAGCAATGGTCCACCCACTTCTTCTTGTGGTCGTGGCCAATCTAATTGTGGTTGTTTCAGCCGCTACTTATCCAATTTCCATTCCACCGTAATGATTTTTGGTTTAATGATTTCAACATGCGCAGCCAAATTAGCAAAGGCACCAATCATACTGCTCTTTCTTGTCATCATCGCTATTTCATCCCTTCCTCACCAACTACTCATGTAGACACTGTACATCAATTGCAGTATGGATGCCACTGACCATGTAACTCCATATCTCACAATGCTTCACCAAAATCATCCATATACTAGTTAAGATCAGGTGCATGTCGGTAATGGTAAAGGTGCCCTTATTTCTCATTTCGGTTCCTTTGTCATTCCCACTTCTAATGCTTTATTTAAATAAAATAACGTCTTACAAGGTCCATTATTAAACCCTTAATTATCAGCTCATAAACTTTCTCATGATAACGTGTGTCAACGATTGCATGCATGACCCAACGTATACTACTCCAAGATATAAGTAAAGGCAGTCTTTATCGCCTCTTGTCCTCAGCCGCTTCTCGTTTAATTCTAAAGCTCTCAGTATTAAAAAAAGCGTCTTCCGAATGTTGGCATCGCCGACTTGGCCATCCTCACCATTGAACACTTTGTCATATCATCAGTACCAATAATCTCCCATGCTCTACCACCATATTCAAGACCCTTTGCTCTGCATGTTAACTTGGAAAATTGTGTCGTCTTCCAGTTTAAGCTCGCTATAATTTCATCTTGGAAAATTGTTTTATGGTACTTCACCCCTCGTCTTTAACAATAGGAACAAAAAATTATTTTAATGCCAAGAGAAGATGTGTTTTTGAGCATCTATTAAAGAGATGAAGTGTGTTTTTGAGCACCTATGGAGAATATTTTTTCGTTTAAAATTTAAGCAACTACGAATAGGGGTATAGATGACAATGATGCAACATGACATGAACTAAGTTATGATGAAACTCCTAGCTAAAAATTGCAACCATGAAAGAAAAATTCAAGGTACATTTTGTGCAATCAAAAGACCTGCGATAAAAGGGCAAAAGGGTTATACTGACAATTTACCAACAAGGGGCTAGACTATTGTCGATCTTTTTGTTTAATAAAATTAGAAAGGCAACGATTACGATATTATGGTTTGACATGTGATAAAGGAGCTTTGTCCGCTGACTCAGCTCAAGTAATATGTGTTAATACACTCAAGTGCAAGTGGTCAATCAACTAATAAATATTCAGTAAGTCAGAGGTCGATCCACACGAAGGAAGTGTGATTCTTTTAGTTATGATACTTCTTTCAAAAAGGAGACAAAAAAAAGAGATTTTATGGCACGGGAGTGAAGATTACTAACTAAAAGAAATATAACTAACCTAAACACACAACTAACATTAAACCTAAAGATAAAGATAAGAATACTTCACTATAGTAAAGGCAACTAACCGAACATAATGAAAACATACAAGAAAAATAAATAAGGAAATGGTCATGTTAACGTGAATTCTTTGAGTGCACACCATGTTAACAACCTATTTCTCATATACATTTATCGTAATAAAGCATTTATGTTCCTAATTATTTTGCTAAATATGTTAAACGTACTGTGACGTACTTGAAGCAATAGTGAAAATATTTTATCTGTATGATATATTTTGTATAATGCACCATTAATTTTACAGATACTGGCATCAATCAATACTATTGGAACTTCTGTAAATCACGTGATAGACTTCGAGACGACATAATCACGCATATCAATTATTCTTCAATAAATACCAACAAGGTAACAATAAATTGTACATATATGTATATATATATATATGTGTGTGTGTGTTACTTTATAGATATTTTACATCCTCAATCTGGCTCTATGTCTAATGACTATGTTTCGTTTGATTGCAATTTTGTTTCATGTATGTATGTTTAAGGCTGATCATGTTAGGAATATAGAATAAAGAAGAATATATTGAATTGAATGTAATGATACTGAATACAAAAATACAATATAGGGCCCTTTGAACAGTGTTATGGGAATGCTACAATAATGGAAATAAATAATTATAATAAGGAAAGAGATAATTCTAAGTAAGAAAAGGGTAAAAAGAAAAAAGATAATTATGTTAACATCCCTTAGTGTTCTAAAAGGTGGTCGCCCGCCTGGGCAAGGCCTGGTGATTCGGGTATTTATTTTAAAAAACAATTGGACCAAAATGATGTCGTTTTACATGGGTTTTAATTATGTTTGTGTGTTTTTAAAAAAAAAATTTAAAAATGAAGGACTAAATTAATGTATGGAACCCTTAGCTGTCTAAAACCCCATTTAGCAACCGCTCAAATATTAAAACCTTAATTCTTCTCTTTGTATGTATGTGTTGTGTTTGGCTTGTAATCAATGTTACTAGAATGGTGCAAGCTAGAAAGGTGCAAAAGCGCTTGTTCACCTAAGCTGGAAATGTGTAAAAGCACTTTTGCACCTAGGCAGGTAAAATCCTTTATGTCTATTTTTTTTCATTTAATATAAAGAGTAAATGACCCATTTGCACCCCGAACTTTGTATCCGATTTCAATTTGCACCCCAAACTTCAATTTGTTTCACCTTGCACTACAAACTTCAAAAAGTGATTTTAAATGCCCACTCCGTTAAGAATCCGTCCATTTTATAACAAAAGTTGCAAAATGATGGGCACAAAGGTAAATTTGTTTCATCTTGCACTCCAAACTTCAAAAAGTGATTTTAAATGCCCACTCCGTTAAGAATCCGTCCATTTTATAACAGAAGTTGCAAAATAATGGGCACAAAGGTAAATTTAGTTCCTTCTTCTTTTTCTTCTTCTTCTTCTTCTTTTTCTTTCTCCGGCCTCGTCGCCACTGATGTCCGCTATACCTGCAACATGTTCATGAGTTGAACCTATTGCTTCTCCAGCTGTAGTAATTTCCTCTGAATGCCCAACCAATTCCCTTTATTATTCATAAATCCCTCGGATTGACCATTAGTTTTAGCGAAACCCCCCACGAATAGCAGGTGACTCCCTTTGATTCACATCAATCCTATCATGAAAATCTCGTTGCCTTGAAAATGCACCATTAATCCCTCTCTTTATGTTACAGTATTTAAAGTTAACAGTACCCTCATCCAGCTGCCCATTAATCCCCTTTGATCTTCCCCTTGTATCCGTATCAATCGACTCCGATTCTTCCTCATTACATGAATTTGAAGATTTGGGAAATCTATGAGAGACAACCACTTCAACATGTACATCACCCAAACCCCTTATTTCAAGTTTTTGTAAGAACTCCATGTTCGGTTCTTTATCAGTTAGTGCCGGTGCCGTCTTCTTCAATATCCCAACTGCTTTGGCTTTGGAAACAAAATCAATTGGGGATAATCCGCTTGATGAAGCCTTTACTGATATCTCGTTTCTTCGCTCACTAGAATTTGGCAGGTCATTTTTCTCTGACAGCTCAGCTGCTTCAAAATTTTCACCATCTAAATAAAGAAGAATTAAAGAACGAAACATGAGGTGGCAGTTCGGAAGTGAATGACAATACCGCCATGGCAACAAGGCCGGAGAAAAAAAAAAGCTAAAGGAATAAGGAAAAAGAAGGAGAAGGAGAAGAAAAGGAAAAGGAGAAGAAAAACTAAATTTACCCTTGTGCCCATCATTTTACAACTTCTGTTATAAAATGGACGAATTCTTAACGGAGTGGACATTTAAAACTACTTTTTAAAGTTTGGAGTGCAATATGAAACAAATTGAAGTTTGGGGTGCAAATTGAAACCAGGTACAAAGTTCGAGGTGCAAATGAGTTATTTACTCTAATATAAATAGAGATGTTTATTTCTATTTATTGTGTGGTGAAATTGCGTGAAATTGCAAGAGTGAAAAAAAAAAGACTAGTTCTTACAAGAGATGAATATTTTTCTTGTGAGAGGTTAGCTAGGATTTAGCTAAGGTTGAGAGGGTAATCATTAGAGGTTTGGTCCATTGATTTAAGTGAAGATTATTGAGAGAGAGTTTGTGTAAATTCTTGATAGATCAATATAGTTACTCCCCTTTCAAGTGGAAGACCCGAAGGGTTCCACGTTATCTCCGGCGTGTTTTTCCTCTTTGCTTTGCATTTGATTATCGTTACTCTTTATCGTTTATCCATAATTGCTTGTCTTTGTGTTGGTTACCTTGGTTTGTGTCAAAGATTTTATTGCTTGTCGATTTTCACTCACCAAGTATTTGTGAAAATTCTCGAAAGAGATTTTTCGAGTTTATTTGTGGATTGAGACCAAGGAATTGTTCCCACGTTCACAACAGTATATACTTATGTGAATGTCACGAGAGTGGGGGGAATTGTGCGAATATGGGGTCGGGTAGGGAGAGGGGTGTCAGGTGCTGGTCTTTTAGAGGGAGTGCGGCCGGGTACGTGGGTTCAATTTTTTGTTTTGAAAGAAGAGAAATAGAAGGGTATTTTAGGTATGAAAAAAAAGTGTTTTTATTTTGAAATGGAAAAGTAAGGTGCCCTTTAGACCCATTCCGTGATTCATGTTATAGTTGTTCAAAGTCTTTTGTGCGTATCTGTTGAGTTAATTAATTATTGATTAGTAATTATAATAACAATATAATCTTATTTTTTTTTCTCTTCGTGTTTAGGTGATTCTAGTTGGTGTTGTTGCTGGAGTTTTAGGGGCGGGTGGTTTAGCTGCTGCGGGAATCACTGCAGGCATTAAATTGGTTCCAGCGGGATTTACCATCGCAACTGCTTGCGCTACTGCTTTTGCTGGACTTACTACACAAACAACGCACCAGGCGGATCAAATGTAAGCCTTCCCAAAATTAGAGACTAGTTACCCAACCAACTTTCAAACTCAAGTATCCATATATGTGTGCAATACTTATATAAGAAAAGTTTATGACAATATATATACATACATACATACATACATACATATATATATATATATTAGTCCCTTCCTTTTAAGAACCATCCTTAAGTTAACTAATTTAAGGAAGTTAAAGGACCATCAATTTCGAGAGACAAGCATATGGATTTTTTTCATAAAACATAGTTGAGATTATCTCTACCAAATTTCATGAAATTTTTTTATCTGTTTACACTCTCAAAATAAACGGTCCTTAAGTTAGTTAACTTAATGACGGTACTTGAGAAAAGGACTCTCTCTACGTATATATATATATATACATATGTGCGTGTAATTATGTTTGTAACTAATATCGTTAATTAATATTGAAATGATTGGGAGATTCAATGAACCTGCTTGGCAAGGACAATTTATTCTGGATATATTTCTCTTTTTCATTATTATTCTTTGTTTTTTGTTTTAGGGTAAAAAACCAAAAAAGTACAATGAATTTTACATATTTTTATAAAATGAGTTAGATACTTTTTTCTCGACACTTTAAACAATGAAATTTTGTTTAGTTCCTTTTTTTTTTTTGGTACAAATTTTAACATCTGTTTTGTTAAAAAAAATGTAAATTTCACTATCTAAAATGTCGAGAAAAAAATATATTACCCATTTTGTAAAAACATGTAAAGTTCATTATAGTTTTTGATTATTTAACCTTACTCTTACAATATTTCATTAAAACTAATGTATCAAGTAAATAATTCTTGTCAGATTTTGGTTACGAAATATTTTGGTCGTAGGCTCAATTTATGTGTTTATTTGGTTTGAGTTTTTACTTGTACACACAATCTTAAATTGGTAAATTTACACGATGCTTGTTTTGTTCAAGTTTTGGTTAGTTCCTAACTTCATGCATCTTAAAATGGTAAATTTACATTAGAAGGGGCATATAGCTCATTTCAAGAGGCTAAATAATCATTAGGTGATGAAACTCAAAATTTCCACA
Organism: Lonicera japonica; assembly: GCA_021464415.1. NCBI lineage: Eukaryota > Viridiplantae > Streptophyta > Magnoliopsida > Dipsacales > Caprifoliaceae > Lonicera > Lonicera japonica. The sequence continues at coordinate 48,546 of JAKCWG010000551.1, read as the reverse complement.
TGAGATTACCATTTTAGCTAGGTCTCACAAATAAAGAAAAACTCAAACCTTTACCATAAGTTGAGTGGATGAAGGGTTTATTAATGGAAATACCTTCAGTAAACAAACCTTTACCAGCCATATATATACATTGTGATTGGAAGGCAGTAATAGACTTAGTGAGACAATCAAACTCAAATAGAAAAATGAGTATGCATGTACAAGTAAGGTACAAGTCTATAAAGCTTATTAAATAAGGGCATAATTTATTTAAAACATATAAAGTTGAAAAGGAATATTCCTGAACAATTGACCAAAGGTCTTTCTAAGAGTCTAGTCTTAGATATGACGAGGGCGATAGGCTTAATCCCACAAGGGAGTCATGTAACACCCCGTGTTCATATTAGTGTTAAGTATGTTGTATTAGCTTCTTTACGCTTATATGAGTGATCCTTTAGTGATTCGAGTGGTCCGAATCGATTTTGGTTTGTAAATCATGAGTTTTGATCCTACGCGATTTTCTTATTTTTAGCCAACTTTGGATTATCGTAACTTTCTCATCTTTTATCCGATTTGATTGTCATTTATTCCTACTTCTAGATTTCATACCATTCTAAAACTTTCGTGTTTTGGCCGAAGTCCAATTCACACTCCTCGTGGGTCAAAATAGGACACAAAGTAGGCCCATCGCTAAATTCTGATCTTTCGGTAGCGCTTTGGCAGAGCGCTGTCTTCGGTGAATTTCTGGGAACAATTGGTCCATAATTTGAGAAAACTTCCTCTTAGAAAGTTGTATAGCTTTGAAATACCTTTCCGTGGACATAAAGAACGCCTCAATCGGAGTTCCGAGTCAAAGGTTATGGCCAAAACAAAAACAGTGGTTCAGAGCCCAAAATTTAAAGCGCGGACCGGTACGGCGTTTTTGGCATACCGGTTCGGCACCAAAATTTTGGAAAAATTGACCCCCGCGGACCGGTATTGGGTATTTTGCATACCGGTCCGCCAGTTAACTATTCCCACCGACTTAAACACGTTTTTAAGCCATTTTTACACCTTTTTCACCCCAACTTCGACCCAAACTCTTCCATACTCCTCTAGAGAGTTCTAGAGGGCTCTAGAGAGAGAAAGGGAAAGATTTCTACGCATTTCTTATCCCCGATCGAAGAATTAAAGCTTCAAATCAATTAAACATCCTTCTTCTTCATTATTCATCATCTTCTACATTGTTTTTCTTCTAGGAAAGCTCAACCATGAGCTTTGGCTACGCGAGTTGGGGTCTATGCATCATTGATTAGGGTTTTTTGTTATTCTAAGGGCGTGGTGACGCGAGAGCTCAAGGATTTCACCGAACGGGGCTTCGGTTTACATCATTATTCCTTCTTTTGATCTATACACTTAAGGTAGGGGTTATATGTTTTCCAAACTTAATGATATGATTTTATTTATTGAAAGATGAGTGATTTTATACATATATGTTCGATATAAAGCACATACTTCCTTGTTATTGATTATACAAGAATGATTTTATACATACATGTTATTATGTTGATCATATCATTGGATATGCATAAGTTTTGCATGATTGTGTTATGATTTTGCGATATGAAGCAATATATGCCATCTAAGCTCCATGATTACATGTTATTGATTCATACGGATGTTCTTTGGATGTATATGTGTTGGTTTAACAAGAAAATGATTAGTAAAGGATTTTGTATACACCAAAGAACATGGATGTGAATTGGTTAGAGTTTATATGGCATATGTGGTTTCTATTGTATCTGTGATGCATTAGTTGAGACAATATATGCCACTTGAACTTGACATCTATGTAATATAGACTTGTATGTGATGTTCCTGGGATATACATGCTTGGTTGTATCCAAGTGGATTTGTAAACGGGCTATGAATGCGTTGAGGAACATGGATACATGACGAATAAAGTTTAAGTGGCATAGATTGTTTCTAGTTTACAATTAGAACATGAATTGCACGCTATGCATGATTATTGTATCAACCCGGCATATGGAGGATCTCTTGGCAAGCTCAAAGCATATGGTGCGAAAATTGTCTTTTGGAAGAGTTATGTCTCGTATCCATGTTATGGATGGATTTCTATGCTCGTGTGGTATACTTGAATATATGATTATTTCTCTTCGGGAGTTCTTCACTCGTACGTGAATATTATTATCTGGAGATCGTCGTTCTGCATGGCATCTGTTCTCGGCTATGTTATATATGGTGGAATGTTGCCCATAGTTATTTGTATCTATTGTAGCCTTCCGTCAGGTGAAAGGGAATGATGTGGTTAGTGCTTGCCGGGATGGAAAAATAGGCAGGGCCTGGTGCCCTTGGGTTGAAAAGCCATAAACCTCCGGGGGGTCCTTTAGTCGTCGGCTGTCTAGAACCCGCGGTGAATAGTTCGAAAATCTAGATAACGGTAAGGCACTAGTGAGTCATCGGTTGTCTCTTCATGGTGAATAGTCCGAAGATCTAGACAATTGTTAAGATAATTGGTATGATAATGATCGGTTGATGTGATGTTGTGGACTGTGGTCCATTTGTTAATTATCTGTTGGTATTCACCTGAGACGGAGAGGCCCTATTCTAGTTATATGTGATTTCATGTTATGATCCCGATGGGGGCGGCTGAGCCCGTGTTATGATCTTGATACTCATTCTCTTGGGAGCGATCAGGCCAACTGGCATTAATACTATTATAATTATGATTCGGCTCAGCTTTGGTAGTTCTCTTGGTGAGATAATGAGACGGTGTCATCATTATCATTATTCTCTTAGAAAGGTGGTCCATATTCTGTTCTGATGATTCGACCTAACGGTTGACACAAAGGGAGGTAACCTGCATATGCATGAGCACGCATCATCATGAATTAGTTATATTTTATGATATGTTACAAATAACATTTAGATTATATGATGAAAAGGTTTACTTAATTTACAATAATATGTGAAGGAATGTTTTCAAATCCTTTCCCTACTACTTTCCCCCTACTGAGCTGTGAGCTCACCCCGTTTTCTAACTAATACAGGTACATAAAGGATGTGTGATATCAACAAGACGGCGGGTTCGGGATCGAAATAGAAGGCTCTGATACAGTTCGTTTTTGTTGTGTATATGTTAGCTCGGGAAGCCACGGCTAGCCCGAAATATTGTGTATCATCTTAACTTTACTTAGTTGGTTTGTATAATGGTTACAAGCTTGTGTATGAACCTTACTATTGTTTTGACACCTTATGCTTGGTTGAGACATGACATAAATATTATACGTATATAAAAAACAATCCTCCTGTATATTGATGTGTGATCTGACATGTGTTATATATGTTGTTTGAATTATTTATATTTATATACCCATTTTAGTTAATCTAAGATGGGTTAGTGACACTCCAGGTCTTAATTACGGGTGTTATCCCGTAGATTAAGGCGGGGGTGTTACAAGTCACGTAGGGAGATAATCCATCTTTTGTGATTTGAGATCCCATGAAAGAAATTCAATGGGTAAAAACAATCAATACCGCATGACTCAAAGATAGCACTATTTTATATGAGGTCTCTAGGGGAGATTCTCTCATGCTCATCCATATGGCATTAGTGCTTTATTGAAGTGTGACATTAAGGAAGGGCAATGCTCTGAATAAGACTAAGGCAGGCATACTCTTACGGGGTATGGGTCATGTGTACCCTTGGAGGACTCACCTAAGTGGAAGTCATCGTGATGTTGTCACCATAAGAATTGAACTATTCTTTAAAAGCTCTCACGAGAATCAAAATAGTACACATGGTCATTAATAGCACAAACCCTCAAAACCAAGTCTTTGTCAATATTATGTATGTGACATGTTGAAGTTTGGATCAAAGGGCCGAGTTTCAGACGTAGTTCACTCAAGACCCTCAAACGGATAATGTTAACACTAAGTGTAGTTCCAAGCCTACAAAACTATTACACTTGATACATAATTTTTTGTTGACCGCTTATTTATTTTAAAGTTTTATAACTTGTGGGAGATTGTTGGAATAATATTAATAAAAGTTTTAAAACTTTTCAAATAAATTCAAATTTAAAATTTGCAACCTTGTTATCTTTATTGATATTTATTTTTTGATTTAAATTGTCATCAAATTCTCATTCATAGAGTGCATTAACATGGGGCTAATAATTCCCATAACTTACACTACTTACATAAGCCTATAAATAGAAGGCTTCTTTGCACATTTGGACACACACACATCCCTTGACAATTTATAAATCTTCTACATATGATCTACATTTTATATAGTTTCTATGTTGTGTTTTTGGGCAACTAGACAATAAGACTTGGTTATAGTATTCTTGTTGACTTGCCATTAAGAGATACCGGCTACGAGTTTTTCATGGTTGTATCTTGGAGTCTCTATAGACCGCCGATACCTGAATGTGAGGAGGCTACAAAGGCTTTAGATAACGTCATTGGCCAACCAATTCCATCAAATTTCTACAATCATGAAGAATATCCCCACTAAATTTCATCAAAAAAATTCATCGAGAAGCGTGCCGAAAAGCTCGGTCCATACCACTGGTGCGTGAATAGTAATCCGCACCAGATATCACCTCATTACATATATATATATATATTTCGATACCTAAATAATTTCCTATAAAAGTTATAACTCTATTCTAATTTGCCTTTATTTTGCAATAGAAAATGCAGCCAATTTGCTGCACTTTGGTACTTTCTCCATTAACTCCTTAATCACCGTGGGAGGATTCTATGACAGGAGTAATAGATGTGAAAATTAGAGACCTCTAGGGTTCCACTTCGAATTAGGGAATTGACTTACATTGGTTGAACGTGCGTGTGTACTTATCACCCTCTAATTTAGCCTAACTAGGATTACAACACAACTAATTTGTAATAGAATTAGGCTTTACATCTTTAATGACCTGATTCCTGATTCCTAATACTATTACAATTTAGTTGTGTTGTAATCCTAGTTAGGCTAAAGTAGAGGGTAATAAGTACACACGCGTACAGCCAATAGGTTTAGGTCATTAAAGATGTAAAACATTTAGCTAGACAATTTGGATTTAAAAGAATCTAGATGTGAACACCCCAATCCACGACTCTCGTGCGAATACTGCTTTTCTCAAAACAAGCATCTTGCATCAAGTGTCGAGTCATCATGCATGTAGGAGACTGTTAGAAAAGACTCCAAATTCCGGCCGCGTGAGGAGTTTGATATAACCTTTTTGAGCAAGCTGCAGCCCCCAGCCGCATGCCCCCAACCTTACGGCTACCTGCTAGCCGTACAGTTGGCTCCGAGCCGCACGCCCTAGCCGCATGCCCCAACCGCACGCCCCAGCCGCAAGCCCTAGCCGCACCCCCTGCGGCTACCCCCTACGGTTGGCCTTCCTTGGAGCGTTTTTGGCGAAATTTTTGCTATAAATAAGACCCTTGGGGTCCCATTTGGAAGCATCAACACTCAATAGTGTTTCTAGTAAGTGGAGGTTCTTAGAGAGGCATTTCTTTGAGGGAATTTCTAGAGAGAGAAAGTTAGTAAGAGAAAGTTTTAGAGAGAGAAAGTTCTAGAGAGAGAAAGGCAAAGAAGGAAATCAAGGCAAGGTTCTTCTTTCGTCTTCAAGCGCATCAGGTAAGTCTTTCTACAACTTTTCTAGTTTTCAATACTGCATTTCAATATCTGTTTTAATATAGAAAATTAGATAACTTGCAAAGAAGTCTATTGCTTTCAAAATAAGTCCTTTCTAAGTTTTACAAAGAAATCTAAAATCCGTTTTGACACGTTTTCAAAACAAACTAAAAATACAAAAACAGTTTCCAAATAAATGGAACTACGAGACTCTGATTTCATTCTACGAATGAATACGAGGCGCTCGCAAAGCTCGAGTCTGATTTCAAAATACTGTTCTTAATTAAATTTATCAGAAAAGGACTACTCTGAAAACTATTCAAACTACTTGCAAGATATCTAAAATAAGAATTAAATACATGATCCATTAAGAGACCGAAAGGGCGAATTGGGTGCCTAACACCTTCCCAATTCGTAACGTAGTTCCCGAACTCTAGCAAAGTAAATTTTTAAATGAATCTCTGGTTTTAAACTTATGAACGATAATTCGTCTCGAATTGTCCTTCGTACGATCTTTTGTTTGTTTTCTCGTAAAACAAACTGGCGACTCTACAAAATTCATTTTCCTTCAAAACCGAGAACGAGGACGCCTATCTCGGGTTGCGGGTCCGGATTCTCACACTAAATAAAACTAAAACAAGCACTTAATTAAAGAAACAATAGTTATATACTTTTATCAAGAAACTAAAACAATATGTGGACACAAGTAGAAAGCAATATAATGATTAAGCAAAATACTATATCCAAGAAGAATTATATTTATTACATGGAAACAAGTGCAAATGTCCAATAGTTGAATCATTAACTATTCCCAAACTCATAATACACCTATGAAAGAATAATTTAATGACTAATTCCAAGATGTTGTCAAGATGCAGCTTACTATATTTTACTTACCTTGTGATAGTTAAGCAGTTGAGTTTGTGTAATGATTTGCTGTCTTATATGGTTGCCCATTACTCCATTTTTTGTCGCATCTGATCCTATGATTGTCTCTGCATTGGTAATTGTGTTGGTGCTAAATGACTACGAATTGATCTATCAGCCACCTTCAATAAAATACAATACCGCAAAGATCTACAGTTGTTCCAAGATAGAGTAATCTTAGAATAGTTGAGTGAATGTATTCAACAAATTTGATATAAGTAGTAATATAATACACTCAAAAAATAATAAATTCCCCCTTCAATTAGTGAATTCTTTAGCCATTATCACTATTTTACTGATTGTCCTGACCATTTGACTAAATAATTTAGAAGAATAACATGAATGTTCACGTAGACTAGTTTCAAGGGGTTGGGGACAAATATCTAGTGAATATGAAAAATCATATGCAATTTGTGGTATAACACCTAATAAAGTAGCCAATCTTCTAATAAAACAACATAAATGAATAAAATAAATCTTCTAAATAGCATAAAAAAATCAAGTAGCCAATTCTGGATTTCAAATCCATAGTCTAATCCCACCAAATAACTATATTTACCAAACAGTACATCATTGCTATTAGTTAGCCCTCAATGAAGAATTGAAACATCATCATTGGTTCTTCTTTAAGGTTTATCTATTTTTCTATTTGAACAGAGAGAGAGCTGGAGGAAGCACACATCACATAAACATTATTAAAATTTTACTATTATATATATATATATATATAAGTTCTCCACAAATTGTTGTTACATATTTTAAAATTTTACTTATGAACTTGAAATAGCATAAAAAGGTATGAAACTAGATTGCATAGTTAAATAAGGCTTATTTAGAGTTGAATAATTTGGGAGCAAGGTTAAAAATTGATTATCTTATAATCTCTCGTCTTCCCCACCCCCCCAAAAAAAATAAAAAGAAAAAAAAATATTCATATTGCTAAATGAATAGATAAACAAGCACACAAATACTAAATCTTTGTAATTGGAAGGTGACAGATCCGTGAGAAATCCATAGAAATGACTCTAAATTCAAAGATTACAGAGATCTCCATCAAAATTACAAGCACTCATCACAGCCAAAACATTCCGTAACTAAAGAAGCTAGTATTCATCAACATTGGAACATTAAATTCTATGATTTACTTTGTCAATCTGTGAAAGGAATGAACGTAAATATATAGGTATGTACATAAAATTTATATAGGCATGTACATACATTTACCTACTGTAAAAGGCCCAAAAATTGGAAGCCCAAATCTTTGATATTGAGTTGAGAGAACGAAAAGCGTAAAGAGTTGAAACTAATTAGTAAACCAGATTCGGCATTCATATCTCCTTTTATCTATTTTGACATAAAAATATGACATAGTTCAACTCATTCCCATCAGCGTCTGCCAAACAGAATAGACACAGAATAACTATTTCATTTCAAATGTTGAAAGTAGTCAACAAAGAAAATCTATGAGAGAGAAATTATATTTTCTAAACATAGTTTTTAATCTAAATATGAGGACTAGGGAAATATAGATATGCAAAATGAAGAGATTGATATAGAACCTGAAGATACAATTCAGATTATCAAATACATGAAAGGCGTTGGTTTAACTAAAACCATTGCTAGCTACACAAAACAAGAATTTCTAAAAATAAGTAGTGCTTGAAAAACAAATGAACCCTAGTTCTATGAAGAAAAATTAAACGTAAATTACCTGTTTAGACAACAAAATGGGGGGAAAAGATAGCACTTACAGAACGTGAATAGAAATTAAACAATAAAACTTTGGCACTCAAAAGATTGTGGGATCAGTTACAATAACGGCAAATGCTCTTGCAATTGTACATAGATAGAGAAATGAGAAGAGATTGCAATTTTGTCATTGTGTTGTGGTGGTGTCATTGGACAGCGAGGGTGCGAGGTGTGGTAGTGCCGGAGGATCTTGTTGTGCGGCAGTGGTGGAAAAAGGGGGGGTCGGATTTGATGAACTAGGACATGGATATGATGAGCGATGCAGGTAGAAGGGGGCTCAGATTTGATGAACTAGGGCTTAGATTTGAGAGTGAGGTTGGGCAAGAGTGATGGTGTCGGAAGGTGGTGGTGGTGGCGATCGGAGTTTGAGGGGCAACACTGGGATTTGGGGATCTGCAATGTGTGGGTTGGGGTGTGGAGAGTGAGAATATTTTGACAAAGGAAAGTGGTGGGTGGAGTGAGAGATTTGAGTATCAGTCTAAAAGCAAAACATTAGAGTAGTAGACGGAAATAACAGCGGGAAAAGGAAAATCACGCCAAATAAAACGTAACATTTCATATAAATAAAATAAATTGGATCACATTTGCTTACATGTGTCCTAAATTGCGACATTTACGGAACTAGTGTCGGTAATTACCAACACACGTAACAAATGTCGTAAATTTCAGATCACTTATTTTACCCAAATGTCAAATAGTTCCTAATGCTGAGTTACAATCGTCAGCATAGACACCTACGCCAACATTTGTCAGAAAGTCAAAAATAAATATCGCTGAAAATGATTTTTCTTGCAGTATCAAAATACTTGATTATTTGAGCTAGTTATCACATTATTGACTTGTCATTTACAATACCAACTTCTCATAATTTCCTTTTATTAAGATAATCAATTTTGACTTTGTGGTTAATTATTCATTCAAGATTTTTACACCAACAATGGGTATGTTATCCTTTAAACACTGATGTCAATCCATTTTACTTTCGTCTCTCTTATGAGTCAATTTAATGCATGATTGATTCTTTACAAGCCACTTTTATCTCTCATGAGTAGTTTGTGAAACAATGAAAGTTTGTCACAGTGAGGATTTGACGTAGAAGTTGCCTCGTAGTGTGTGCTTCTACAACATTAATAGATAACTATATATTAATGGTTTTCTGATTGGTATCATTCATTAAAAAAAAATTAAATAAATAAATTTGTTTTTTAAGTTGTTAAAAATTTTTAATGCTTTGTGGCTAAACCTAGTGCTCGAATTTGATTGTCACTTCGAGAGTACATCTCTTAAATAGGTTTACATGTATCTTGACTCGTGTCCTGATCCAATGCATGCCGTCTGTCAATTTCTTCTTATTTAAAAGTTCACCATCGTTACTCATATGCATATATATACTCCTAGGCATGCCATTATAATCACTAAGTGATTATGCGTTGACTGAAAGAGATATGTCCTAGGACTATTCATAGACTATGATTTGTACTTGGATATCTTATGCTTATTGTTATTAATAAAGTTTATTTATTATACTTCATATTCTCTTGTAAATAATATATATTAATACTAGTTCATCAAGTACGTGACTTGATTGTGGGATGCTAGTAATGTTATAATAATATTATTTAGATGTCCCTAATCATATGTCAATAACCTAGGATCACATTGATATAATGATTAGAGTATGGGTCAGCTGATGATTATGTTCCACAAGTCATGGATAAGGAAATATCAAGATGAACGTACTGATACTTGTTAGGGAACAAAGTATTGGATTGACCCGCTTTGGGGACACTGCGAGGAGTGTTACATAATGTCATCAGTGATGTTCCCCATTTGAGATGTCGTATTATCCTCAGACCTGAGATCGCCATGGTTACCAACATAGGGATTAGCATGTCAGGCATTATCAAACGTTGCTCTTGGTCGAGTAATTATAAAGATGATGACCGAACATACTTTGAATTATGTAGAGGTATGTGGTTGATCAAGATAGGATTTGTCACTCTCATATATTGAGAGAGATATCGTTGGGCCCCTTGATAAGTGTAATTAATATTTGCATGGCCATGCACAAATGAGATGTCATTTGTTTTAGATTAATTATACTTAGAGATCAAGAAATAAAGATTGAACTATACAAGAATGACACTTGCCTAGTCTTGTGTTCAATCTAGATATCGATTGACAAAAGGAGTTAATATGTGGAATATCAATTTATGGTTGTGTCGTTTTTGACCTTTATACCCTTTGGATAGTAGTAATGTTTTACTAGAAACCGCTTACTATTCGTATAATAAAACGGGCTTTTAATTATACTGCCAAAGAGTGTAAAACCTACAGGGTCGCACACCAAAACGAGTTGGATCAAAACGAATTAAAACGGGCCAAGTTGGACTTGGGCCCAGTTCGTTTGTTGCTTAGGGTTCTCACTAGGGTTCCCTTATAAAAGGGAACCTTTGTTCATCCTGGCCGTTATGGAAAAATTATTGAGAGGCTAGATAGTCGAAATAATTGTGAGAACCCTAGAAGGCGCTAGTACACCAAGCAAGGATCTCATCCCGTTCGTGTGTGCATACCGTAGAGGCGTCGTAATTTCTACGCTAAGGACGACGACAACAGAAGGATTCGATCCGTCCTGTTCGTTTTAGTAACATTGAATCACATATAAGGTATGTCTTCTGTCGATTTTATTGAACAGCATAGATCCTAGGGTTTAAGATTAGTGCGTAAATTAGTGTATGCGATGCATGATTACTGCACTAATTACCTACAGTGGTATCAGAGCTAGGTTATTTATTGTTCTTTAATTTCGATCATGATTATAGTCGTTTAATAACTTGAAGATCTGTTCTCGTTTAAATTTCGATTAATATCATATTCGAATTTTTAGAATCATGCTAGGTTATGATAATATCGATTAATGGGTTAATCGTTTTCTATAGCATGTTTCTGTTTTCGTTATTCAGTTTGCATACACGATATGTTCTTTTTATAATCTGATTAATAGAGATCTGATATGTCAAAAACGTGATTACTGTATGACTGTTATCGACATGTTCATGATTCTGTTAAGTAGTTTTTATTAGGGTTCATCTTTATGTTGTCATGATTTTAATTCCGCAATTATCATGTTTAGCGTTTTCAGAATCGTTCTGTTAGGGTTTACGCAATCTGGTAGACTTGATGAGATCACGGCTATCGGGTTCTTTCACGTTAATTTGATTAATGAGATAGGGCAGATTAATGTGATTAGTCTAGACGAATCTGTCTAATAAGATCAGACACGTTTCTGGAGAAAATACTTTGAAATCGTTCAAATTTTTCACGGTGGCAGAAGTATGATTCTCTTGCAGGTCATACACCGAGCCCGCTGACCGCCGCCGGGGTGTCCACCCCCCGGACCCCGGTTGGGGCGCTGCCCCAAACCCCGCGGGGGCGTTGCCCCTCGACCCCTAATTGTTTATTTAATAATTGATTAAATTTATTTTCCCTTTTATAAGTATGCAATATGTTGTATTATGAGATAATACTAACTTGCAGGATTTTTATTTTAGTGATATAGTATGGCCAAACTAAATACGGCCTGCGTGTCGTTTGTGTTTTGCAATGTAATTTTATATTACTAGTCTCTTGTATTAGGCTGTACATATTTTGTATATTACCTCGCATAGAAGATGGAGGATCCCTCATCACAAAAGAAGGTAGCCAAGAACTTTGGAGTGTCCAAAGCTACAAAGGATGGAGAGCATAGTTAATTAGTAGCTTTATTTCTCTGGCCATACTATATCACATATTTATTGGTTGATGCATGCTTAAATATTATGTTGTATTATTGTGAGACTGCATATTTATGTCCCTAGAACAAAAGAAATTATTTGTGCCTTTCCAACACTGATAACTATTAATTTTATGATTATTATAGAAAACGCCTGCCAAAGCGGGGTTATCTTAAATCATCATAAATTAATAGAATGGAAGTCGGACATCCATAAGTCAGAAAAGTGTTGGTTTGATTTCACAAGGCCATCAAAACGGTTTTGGGCCTTGAGGCAAAGTGTTGAGAAGCCGAAACATAAGATGTAAAACTCAACAAACCAAGAGTTGCATAGAATGCAATTAACAAATGTTGCTTACCTAATTAACAATGTTTAAGTAAAAGCCAAAGCTTTCTTAATACCTTGTGTAATACAGATCTTGGACCTACTATGTCCTAATGGGACGATTGCGTGTAAGACATAGTAGGAAATTTATAATAAGCGTATTAAATGTTTGCATATGTTATTTTGCTGTAGATAGATGACGAACAATAACACAACCACTTTTTCGTTGCGATCTGTCCTTGAGAAGGAAAAACTAAATACAACCAATTTCCTAGACTGGTTTAGGAATCTGAGAATTGTTCTCAAGCACGAGAGGAAAGATTATGTCCTCGGAAATGCAATTCCTGAAGAACCAGCAGCTAATGCTCCTCGTGCACAGAGAGATGCATATCAGAAGCATCTAAATGATGATTTAGATGTTTCATGTCTCATGCTTGCTAGCATGAATGCTGATCTGCAGAAGCAATTTGAAAATATGAATGCTTTCGACATGGTTAAGGAACTGAAGAGTTTGTTTCAGGAACAAGCTCGAGTCGAACGCTTCGAGACTACCAAGTCTTTATTTTCATGCAAGCTTCCTGAGGGAGGCTCAGTCAGTCCTCATGTACTCAAAATGATTGGGTACATTGATCACCTAGAAAGGTTGGGGACAACCATTAGCCAAGAGTTGGCCACTGATGTCATTCTCCAGTCGCTGCCTGAGTCATATGATGGATTCATCATGAATTTCAATATGCACAGCCTGGAAAGGACATTAACTGAGCTGCATGGGATGCTGAAAACAGCTGAGCAGAACATTGTTAAGAAAGTTAAGAATAATGTTCTGATGGTTCAAAAGGGAAAGGGTTTCAAGAAAGGTGGAAATGGCAAAGGAAAGTCCAATGCCAAAGGCAAAGGTAAAGCTCCAGTTCAGAACTGGAAGAACAAGAAGCAAGCTTCTGAGCCCAAGCCTAATCCACAAGCTGAAATGATATGTTTTCACTGCAATGAAAAGGGTCATTGGAGGAGAAACTGCAAGAAATACCTTGACGACAAAAAGAAGGGACTAGCCCCTTCGTCTTCAGGTACTTACGTTATAGAAGTAAATGTTACTTCAGCTTCTTCTACTTCTTGGGTATTAGATACTGGTAGTGCATCTCACATTTGTGCAAATGTACAGGGACTCAAAGGAGTAGGAAGCTGGCTAAAGGAGAAGTGGACCTACGCGTTGGAAATCGAGCAAAAGTTGCCGCTCTAGCTGTAGGAACATTTGAGATTCCTTTGCCTTCAGGATTGATTTTAGAATTAAATAATTGTTACTATGTGCCTGCTTTTAGCAGAAACATTATTTCCATTTCTTTGTTAGACGAAGAAGGTTTTGAATTCAATTTTAAGGACCAACGTTGTTCATTTTATTTGAATAATATGCAATATGGTATTGGACAATTATTGGATGGTCTTTATATTCTAAATCTTGAAATACCTGTTTATAACGTAAATCACAAGAGAATCAAGTCTGATGATTCGAATCCTACTTATTTATGGCATTGTCGTTTAGGCCATATAAATGAGAAACGCATGTAGAAGCTCCATAAAGATGGTCTTCTAAATTCATTTGATTTTCAATCTTTTGAACGATGTGAATCTTGTTTGTTGAGAAAGATGACTAAGAGCCCTTTCAATGGTAACAATGATAGGGCAAGTGATCTTTTGGCCCTCATTCATACTGATGTGTGTGGACCACTAAACACAACTGCCAGAGGAGGATATCAGTACTTCATCACATTTACTGATGATTTCAGTAGATATGGTTATGTTTACTTGATAAAACATAAATCGGAATCTTTTGAAAAGTTCAAGGAATTTCAAAATGAGGTACAAAATCAACTTGGCAAAACTATTAAAGCTCTTCGATCAGATCGAGGAGGAGAATACTTAAGCCAAGAATTTAATGATCATCTTAAGAGTTGTGGAATTGTTTCACAACTTACTCCACCAGGAACACCACAATGGAATGGTGTATCTGAAAGGAGAAATCGAACACTGTTAGACATGGTTCGATCAATGATGAGTCAGACATCTCTTCCAATATCATTTTGGGGATACGCCCTTGAAACCGCAGCGTTCACACTAAATAGATCTCCATCTAAGGTTGTAGAAAAGACACCTTACGAGTTATGGACTGGAAAGGTTCCAAGTCTGTCTTTTCTAAAGATTTGGGGTTGTGACGTTTTCGTCAGACGACTAATCACAACTAAATTAGAACCCAAATCTGATAAATGCTTCTTCGTAGGATATCCTAAGGAAACTAAAGGATATTATTTTTATAATCCAACCGAGAATAAAGTGTTTGTAGCTTGGAATGGAGTTTTCTTAGAAAGAGAGTTTATTTCCAAAGAAAACAGTGGGAGCACTATACATCTAGAAGAAATTCGAGATGATAGTAATCTTAATGAAGAGCCCCAACAAAGTATGCAAATAGTTGCAGAAACTCCTGAAGAAGTTACAGTCTTAAGAAGGTCAAAAAGGCCACGTCGCGAACCTGAGAGATTATCACTTTTCGTCTCAGATGAGCAAGACCTAGTGTTGTTAGACAACAATGAGCCCTCGACTTTCAAAGAAGCAATGGAGAGCTCTAGTTCCGAGAAATGGCTTGAAGCCATGAAATCCGAAATGAAATCCATGGATGACAATCAAGTATGGGACTTGGTTGACATGCCAAATGGCTGTAGAGCCATAGGTTGCAAATGGGTTTTTAAAATTAAGATTGATAAAGATGGCAAGATCGATGTCTATAAAGCTCGATTAGTTGCAAAAGGATATCGACAAATTCATGGTATTGACTATGATGAATCCTTTTCACCAGTTGCCATGTTTAAATCAATCCGGATCCTTTTAAGCATTGCCGCATATTATGACTATGAAATATGGCAAATGGATGTCAAAACTGCTTTCCTTAATGGATACCTTGAAGAGGATGTGTACATGACACAACCTGAAGGTTTTGTCGATCCAAGAAATACTAACAAGGTATGCAAGCTTAAGAGATCCATATATGGTCTTAAGCAAGCATCTCGGAGCTGGAATCTTCGTTTCGATGAAACTATCAAAGAGTTTGATTTCAGAAAGAACGAAGAGGAACCTTGTGTATACAAGAAAACTAGTGGGAGCGCGATAGTCTTTCTGGTATTGTATGTAGACGACATACTACTCATTGGGAATGATATTCCTATGCTTGAGTCCGTTAAGACTTGGCTGAAAAAATGTTTCTCAATGAAAGATTTGGGCGAGGCAGCCTACATATTAGGGATCAAGATCTATAGAGATAGATCAAGAAAACTAATAGGACTGAGTCAAAGTAATTACATTGACAAAGTTTTACGTAGGTTCAACATGCAAGATTCTAAAAGAGGGTTCTTGCCAATGACACATGGCACAACACTCAGCAAGACTCAGTGTCCTCAGACACAAGATGAGCGAGATCGCATGAGTAGAATCCCGTATGCTTCGGCTATAGGTTCTATCATGTACGCTATGTTGTGTACTCGACCCGATGTAGCATGCGCATTAAGCGTGACTAGCAGATACCAGTCAGATCCAGGTGAGAGTCACTGGACCGCTGTCAAGAATATCCTCAAATACTTAAGAAGAACTAGGGATGTATTCTTGATTTATGGTGGGGAAGAAGAGTTGGTTGTAAATGGGTACACGGATTCTGGTTTTCAATCAGATAAGGATGATTTCAGATCACAATCCGGTTTTGTGTTTTGTCTCAATGGTGGAGCTGTGAGTTGGAAGAGTTCTAAGCAAGCCACAGTTGCTGATTCTACAACAGAAGCTGAATATGTTGCTGCTTCAGAAGCAGCAAAGGAAGCAGTATGGATAAAGAAGTTTATCACTGAACTTGGTGTCATTCCTAGTAGCACCAATCCAGTGGATTTATATTGTGACAACAATGGAGCTATTGCTCAGGCTAAAGAGCCAAGGTCGCACCAAAAATCCAAACATATTCAGAGACGTTATCACCTCATTCGTGAGTTTATCAGTAATGGTGATGTGAAGATATGCAAGGTTCCCACAGACAAGAATGTAGCTGATCCTTTGACTAAGCCACTTTCTCAAACTAAACATGATCGTCATTTTAGTGCATTAGGCATTCGTTTTATGAATGAATGGTCCTAGTACAAGTGGGAGACTGAAAGAGATATGTCCTAGGACTATTCATAGACTATGATTTGTACTTGGATATCTTATGCTTATTGTTATTAATAAAGTTTATTTATTATACTTTATATTCTCTTGTAAATAATATATATTAATACTAGTTCATCAAGTACGTGACTTGATTGTGGGATGCTAGTAATGTTATAATAATATTATTTAGATGTCCCTAATCATATGTCAATAACCTAGGATCACATTGATATAATGATTAGAGTATGGGTCAGCTGATGATTATGTTCCACAAGTCATGGATAAGGAAATATCAAGCTGAACGTACTGATACTTGTTAGGGAACAAAGTATTGGATTGACCCGCTTTGGGGACACTGCGAGGAGTGTTACATAATGTCATCAGTGATGTTCCTCATTTGAGATGTTGTATTATCCTCAGACCTGAGATCGCCATGGTTACCAACATAGGGATTAGCATGTCAGGCATTATCAAACGTTGCTCTTGGTCGAGTAATTATAAAGATGATGACCGAGCATACTTTGAATTATGTAGAGGTATGTGGTTAATCAAGATGGGATTTGTCACTCTCATATATTGAGAGAGATATCGTTGGGCCCCTTGATAAGTGTAATTAATATTTGCATGACCATGCACAAATGAGATGTCATTTGTTTTAGATTAATTATACTTAGAGATCAAGAAATAAAGATTGAACTATACAAGAATGACACTTGCCTAGTCTTGTGTTCAATCTAGATATCGATTGACAAAAGGAGTTAATATGTGGAATATCAATTTATGGTTGTGTCATTTTTGACCTTTATACCCTTTGGATAGTAGTAATGTTTTACTAGAAACCGCTTACTATTCGTGTAATAAAACGGGCTTTTAATTATACTGCCAAAGAGTGTAAAACCTACAGGGTCGCACACCAAAACGAGTTGGATCAAAACGAATTAAAACGGGCCAAGTTGGACTTGGGCCCAGTTCGTTTGTTGCTTAGGGTTCTCACTAGGGTTCCCTTATAAAAGGGAACCTTTGTTCATCCTGGCCGTTATGGAAAAATTATTGAGAGGCTAGATAGTCGAAATAATTGTGAGAACCCTAGAAGGCGCTAGTACACCAAGCAAGGATCTCATCCCGTTCGTGTGTGCATACCGTAGAGGCGTCGTAATTTCTACGCTAAGGACGACGACAACAGAAGGATTCGATCCGTCCTGTTCGTTTTAGTAACATTGAATCACATATAAGGTATGTCTTCTGTCGATTTTATTGAACAGCATAGATCCTAGGGTTTAAGATTAGTGCGTAAATTAGTGTATGCGATGCATGAATACTGCACTAATTACCTACATTGACTGTAACCAGTAGGTTCTTAAAATTGTAAACATAACTTTTTGTAAGGGCGCCACCTTCGAAAAAGATTGAATCGGTGCTGGTTAAATGTGTTTGAGATAACATGGCATGTTTGGGTAATGTTTGTTTTGTTTCTCACATTCGTCAACACTTCTGAATTTTCATTTCACAAATATATATGTATATACCGCCAGGATCTCGTGCAGACCAGTGTGTACGCACTGGGCCTTTAGTGACAGTTTTTTGTCGCTAAAAACATCTCTCCAATGTTTTAGCGACAAAAAATCTTTGCTAAAAGTCCAAGTTCATATGTCCATCCTAAATCCAGATTCTATAAATATATATATATATATATATATATGCGCGTGAATATCCACTAGATTTTTGATTGGGTGTTATGGCAGTGAAGTAAATATTTTATCTTTTTTCAAGAAAGTAGCATCCCATTTTTAATGTTGGTGCCCTTTGACTTTGGATTTATGGGTAGAATTATATTTTCATTGCCAATCAATTCAACAGAAAAGTTTAAATAGGGCATTTTCCATTTGGACTCTTTTCTCACGTTTAAGACACAGTACGTCCATTGCGTATCATGATACATAAAACCCGATTTCCATGGAATACATGGGAAGTTATGTTGTATACAAGCTTAAGCTGAACATCCAAATAGTGATTCCTAATCAAGGACACCTAAAACTTACTATTGAACTCCACATGTATTGGGGACTCTCGCTCTATCAATGGTAGAAGTACAGCTTAGTCATTTGACAAAACTATCAATATATCAAAAAACACTAGTTTTTCCCTAATATACTAGTGTTTGATGTAATTAGTTTTAAAAGGAAACAATTTCCGTGACATACTTTAGCCTAACTTTTCCCATTGTCATATAATCAAAAAACCAACTCCCTCTAAATTATTGTTTCCATGGAAACAAATTACACTGATTCCTAGAAAACGAATTCTTTACAACCTTCTACAAGCAAAAACACCCTTAGAGAATGGAATCTTACCCCCACGAACGTGAACTATCTTCACAATCTTCTCAAAGCCCATCTCTTGATCTTGTCCTGGCATGAATGTTGGCCTACCAACCTCCATGCCATATCTTCAAGAAATCCACAAAGTATTCATGTTTCTCATGATCATATAGACGGGCATTACGAAAAAGTAATTCAAAGAACAATTATAATGAACTCGCTTGAAATAAGAGCGGATAAAAGAATCATTTTGATCCTTTGTTGGGAGGGTAACAACCACGTAGAAATGTCCGAATTGCCTCTGCAATTTCTGTACTCTGTATCAACTACATAAAGATCAAGTAGAACACCGCGAACGGTAGGGATGCCAGCGGTTAGGTTTGGCAAAACCCAAACCCGAGTTAATATATATCTGACCCAACCCGAGGCAGGCTTTACTTTGAAAAAAAGAAACCGCCACATTTACTTGTATGCCAGGTCCACGCCAAGACCTGAACCCACCCCGTTGTAATTATATGCTATTATAAGTGTATTTAAAGGTAAACGAACATTATATTCGGGTCCGGTTGGACCAAACGGTTTATTATCCGCAAATCCGACCCTACCCAAGGCAGATTTCACATTGAAAACCCCAAACCCACCCAGTTAAAAAAAATACTCTCCTGAAACCCGCCACACTAGGGTTAGGTCGAGCTGGAATCCACCAAGTTGGGCTATTTTTGCCATCACTACCAAACAGTTTCGAATTATGGAAAAATAACACCTACGTACTAAAGAGCGACAAGATGATGTTGTGATCCCAATTTGTCTTTTGTTCAACTGGAAAGAATTTGCGGTGAGGAACCAAGAGATGAAATTGATGAGAGACGGGTGCTGTTCATCTTTCCATGTCTTGTTCATCATACAAACCCCAAAACCACCTGCATCAAATTACAATGTACTCCCTATTAAATCACTCTATATTGGTAAAAGCTGCAAGAGAATAAAAAGTAAATAAATGAAATACTTGGCAGTTGCCTAAGCATGCTTGTATAGTGTAGTCTACAATGAGCAGGAAAATTATATGTCTTATTTCTCTAATGAGAGAATATACAAGCCTTATATACACAATTGCATACACATAATTATGGAAGCTCTACGTAATTAGTACCCTAAGATTAGGCTACTTTACATACTTAATTAGCCTAGCTATTTACAACTTATAACACTCCCCCTCAAGGTGGAGCATAGATATTAATCATGCCCAGCTTGTTACAGAGATAATCAACTCGAACTCCGTTTAGGGCCTTCGTGAAAAGATCTCCCAATTGCTCTCCTATCTTCACGTTTCTTGCGGAAATCAAACCTTCCTGTATTTTTTCACGAATGAAACTACAATCAACTTCAATATGTTTCGTTCGTTCATGAAACACGAGATTAGACGCAATATGGAGAGCAGCTTGGTTATCACATCATAATTTTGCTGGTACTGAAGTTTTAAAGCCAACTTTAGTTAAGAGCTGATATATCCACATTATTTTAAACAGACTAAGCCATAGCCCTACATTCTGATTCTGCACTTGATCGTGACACAACATTCTGCTTCTTACTCTTCTATGAGACCAAATTTCCTCCAACAAAGATACAATAGCGTGATGTGAACCTTCTATCTACCTTTGAACCTACCTAATCTGCATCGGAGAAACATTCAATACGTGCGTGTCCATGGTTTGCATATAAAATACCACGATCCGGTGCTCCTTTCAAGTAACACAAAATTTGCTCTAAGGCTTCCCAATGATGAACTGTAGGAGCTAACATAAATTGACTCACAACACTAACAGAGAACGCAATATCAGGACGAGTCACTGTGAGATAATTCAACTTTCCAACTAATCTTCTATATTTCTCAGGATCCATAAGTGGTTCACCATCTTTCATAAGTTGCACATTCGGAATCATCGGAATACCACACGGCTTTGCCCCTAATTTTCCTATCTCAGCCAATTAAGTCCAGCACATATCTTCTTTGGAAAAGAAATATACCCTTTTTACTTTTTGTGACTTCAACACCCAAGAAATACTTTAACATTCCCAAGTCTTTTGTGTGAAATTGAGTGTGAAGAAAGGATTTGAGGAATAAATTCCCGTAATGTCATTCCCAGTAATGACAATATCATCTACATACACGACCAGTAAGATAATTCCAGCTTCAGATTGCTTGTAGAAAACAGAGTGGTCAGAATTACCTTTTACATGCCAAATTGTTCAACGGACTGATTAAACATCCAAAACCAAGCCCGAGGACTTTGTTTCAAGCTATACAGAGACTTTCAAAGATGACAAACTTTCCCATACTCCCCCTGAGCAACAAATCCTGCAAGTTGCTCCATATACACCTTCTCCTAAAGATCCTCATGTAGGAACGCATTTTCGATATCTAATTGATACAAGGGCCAATTATGAGTGGCTTCCAGAGAGATAAACAACCAAACCGACGTCAATTTCACAATGGGAGAAAATGTATAAGAATAATCAACACCATAGGTTTGAGCATATGCTTTAGCAATAAGACGAGCTTTCAGCCGAGCAAGAGGCCCATTAGGATTGATGATGTGCCAAGAAATTGGTACAATTTAAGGCACTAATATATATCTTGAAGAGCATATATTACTACGTTTGTTGTGTTTTTGGAGCTTTTCAGGTATTTGGAATCAAATCGAGAAGTTTGCAATTAAAGGAAAAAATGGCTGCGCGCAAGGCCTGAGTTCAATAAATTTCTGGCATTAATCCGTACGGAATTTGAAGAAATCTCCAGAGATGAAAGTTTTAGACCTTTGAGTTAGCTACGCGTGGACGAAAACCTTGCGTCAATCGGAGTTCGGAGCGTGAAGTTATGGCAGAAATACAATCAGTGCAGCAAATAAATAAATTCCAGCGAGAATGGGCCAACTCCACAATTCTTCTTGCGGGCCTTTCTCAGATAATTCATGCAGCAGCCCATTCAATTAAATCACAGCCCATTCATTAAGAAAGCCCAGCAGCTCATTCATCTTCATCAAATATAAATAGCAGCCGAGCAATCAAATTGGGAGAGCTTTTTCCTTTTATTTTTTTCCTTTCTTTTCTTTCTTTCTTTTCGACAAAGCAGCCGCAAGTTCCAATTTTCTTCCTCTTTTCCTCTTGCACAATTCTCGAGAGACAAAGCTATGATTTTCTTTCCTTCTTTTCTTCTCTCTGTTTCTTTTTTGTCGATAACTGTGCATATATATATTTAAGAGCACGTCCTCTTCTTCTCATTATTAATTTATTTGGAGTTCAAGAAACAACGGATTTATATAAGAGTGGATTGCTTTTTACAATTTAGTCATAATTATTATTTTGTTCATCAATTTATCTACGCGTACCAGGTAAGTATTTAATTTATTTATTTATGCATTATTTAATTATGTATTGTGTTTTAATTGTGAACATGCTAGACTAGGTTATTTTCTAGTGTTGAGGATGAGTATATTTGATTGATTCCCTTGCACGTATTCATGCCAATTGACTTTACCAATTTAATACTTTAATGTCAAAAATAATTCTTCCTATTGAATGCCTATTTTAATTGATAAAAATAAAATTAGATTCTCACTATTTTTTGTTGGATTCACCTTATGATTTGTTGAGAGCGGATATAGGGTGTGTTTTGGCAGATATAGCGAGTGTTTTGATTTTATACATTTGTTTGGCTGTGAAAAAATTAATACTTGAATTTTATAATTTAATTGGGCTTAATTTAATTTATTTTCCGCATCTAATAGAGTCGAGAGACCAAATTAGTGCGAGACAGAGAGTAGAGTTTGCTGGGCATAAATACTAGGAACATGATATCAAATATATGACTCCGCCACCCTAGTATTTTATTAATTGATTATTTTATTAGTATTTTTTATTATTTTATTCGTATTCTTAGTTGATAAATCATCCCAATCACTTTTTAAGCTAGATTATGAATTAATTAGAATTAGTGAGAGAGATACGTACGTTCCATTCGTCAAATCTCTAGGGTTCGACCTCGCTCTTGCCTAAGCTATACCAGTATTCGATTCGTGCACTTGCGAGTAATTAAAACATTCACAACAAGTTTTTGGCGCCGTTGCCGGGGACTTGAAAATTCGTTTTTTCACCATCTCACTAATTTAGATTATTTCCTTCTACTAGTTCCCTTAAAAAAAAAAAAAAAAACAAAACAAAACAAAACAAAACCTTAGGAGTAGAGTAGTGTATGAGCATTGTTTGGAAGCGCGGTGTTAAGAGATTGAATAAGATAGAGAACTTAGAACTCAATCCTTTGTTTGAGGAAAGAACGATGGCGGATGAACAAGAAGAGGCGAAAATTTTGAAGGACCTTTTCTCTCCTATCACTACTAACCCACCATCATACATTGTTTTACCTGCCACTACCGCAAACCAGTTCGAGCTTAAACCGCAAGTAATGCAACTTCTTCCTAATTTTCATGGAATTGATCAAGAAGATCATTACCTCCATATTAAGGATTTTCTAGAAATTTGCGCCACTTTCAAGTTTCAAAATTTTTCTGATGAGTCAGTTCGCTTGCGTTTATTTCCTTTCTCCCTGAAAGGGAAAGCAAAAGCGAGGCTTAATTCACTACCTTCTAGGTCCATCACTGGTTGGGAGATTTTGGTTTCCAAATTTCTTACTAAATTTTTTCCCATGTCAAAGACAAATGAACTTAGAAGGCAGATATCCGATTTTTGTCAAGAGGATAATGAAAAATTTTACGAGTCATGGGAAAGATTTAAGGACCTACTTTTGAGATGTCCCCACCATGGTTTTGAAACATGGAGATTAGTCCAGTACTTTTACAATGGGTTGACTCAAACCAATCGAAATATGATTGAGTCGATGAACAGTGGTACTTTCCTTAGTCTCACAGAAGATGGAGCTTATAATTTCCTTGAGAATCTTTCCGAGAGTTCTCAGCAATGGGATTTCTCTTCTCATAGAAATTCATCAGCTCAAGTTAAGAAGGAAGTTAAGAAAGAGGGCATCTATGAGCTATCTGAAAATGTAGAGACTAGAAGGCAGTTAGATAGTCTCTCAAAGAAACTTGAAGTGTTAACTCTGCGGTTAGATAGCAATTCTGTCAATCAAATTCAAGCAGAAGGATGTTCTGTGTGTGCTAGCCCTATGCATACCTCGCAAACTTGTCCCTCTATGGTAGGATTCTCTGAATTCATGCCACAATAAGTAAATGCGATGAATGAATACAAAAAGCAATTCAATAACCCATTCACAGAGACATACAATCCGGGTTGGAGAAATCACTCAAATTTTTCGTGGACACAAGCTCAACCCATACCTAATATGGGTTCCCCATCAGCTAATGTTCCACGACAGTAGCCACCTCCTGGTTTCCGTCCTCCTATCAATTCTTATCCACCATTCCAACCTGCTCCACCTGCTCCATCACCCCATGTCACTCCACAACAATTTTCATCTTTGAAGGACACTCTCAAGCAATTCATCCAAGTGACCACCCAAAACAATCAGACTTCGAGCCAACTTTTGCAAGAAGTTAAGAATAACGGCCTCATGAACACTCAAGCCATCATTAGGTTAGAGAGCCAAATGGGTCAAATGGCGAGTCAATTGGGTGAGAGAGAGAAGGGTAAATTTCCGAGTCAACCAATCCCGAATCCTAAAGGTGTTTCTACAAGTGGGACCGCTCCTAACCCACCAAATGCACCAACACATGGGAAAGTTCAAGCCATCACCACACTTAGGTCGGGAAAGGTAATTGACAATAAAGTGAGAATGCCAGATAGCGAGGAGGAATAGAAAGAAGAAAAAGAGCAAATTTCAGCTAAGGTTGAGTCTACACCTCAGGTTGTGAATCAAGCTCCTCTTCCTGTTAAGCAAGCAAGTGAAGATCTCTCGAATAGGACCTTTGTTCCTAAAGCCCCATTTCCTCACAGGTTAAAAGACAATAAGAAAGGTACTCAATTCGAAGAAATCCTGGATGTGTTTAAGCAAGTTCAGATAAACATCCCACTACTTAATGCTATCAAGCAAGTACCTTCTTATGCCAAATTCCTCAAGAATTTGGTAACTCAAAAGAGAAGGACAAATGTTCCAAAAAAAGGCATTCTTAGCTGAACAAGCAAGCTCCATTATTCAGTGCAGGATCCCTGTCAAGTATAAGGACCCTGGATGTCCAACAATTTCTTGCAAGATAGGAGATCATCATATTGAGCGAGCTTTGGTAGATCTAGGGGCTAGTGTGAATTTACTGCCATATTTTGTTTATGTGCAGTTGCATTTAGGAGAGTTAAAGCCTACACCAATGACAATCCAACTTGCCGATCGGTCAGTGAAAATTCCTAGGGGTGTCATTGAAGATGTTCTGATTAAGGTAGACACTTTCTACTTTCCAGTGGACTTTGTTGTCCTTGATACTGAACATGTTCAGAACATAAGAGGCTAGATTCCTGTGATTTTAGGGCGACCATTCCTTGCTACATCCAACGCCCTAATCAATTGCAGAAATGGAGTGATGAAAATTTTTTTTGGGAACCTCACTGCTGAGCTGAATGTTTTTGATATCAGCAAGACCTCAATAGACACTGATGATGAGGATTTTGGGCAAGTCAATTTGATTGATAGTCTAGTAGAGGAATCTTTCTTGCAAACTTGTAAAGAGGACCCATTAGAGGCCTGTCTGTCCTACTTCGGTTGTGATTTCGACATAGATGAATCTATAGAGCAAGTCAATGCGCTCTTAGATTCAGTGCCTGTTATGGGTACTCATTCTTTCCAACCAAAGCCAGAGCCTCTCAATCTTTCATCAGCTCCTCGACCTCTTTCCATTAAAGAACCACCAAAGCTGGACCTAAAGCCCTTACCTGATAATTTGAAGTACGTTTTTTTAGGTTCAGAAAAATCTTTGCCTGTTATCATAGCTTCTAATCTCGATAATGCTCAAGAAAAGAAATTGCTTGAAGTCCTTCATGAGCATAAGGAAGCTATTGGGTGGTCTATCGCAGATTTAAAAGGGATCAGCCCGTCAGTTGTTATGCACAAGATTCACTTAGAGGAGAACTCAAAACCCTCTCGTGAACCATAAAGGAGGCTGAACCCAGTGATGCAAGAAGTTGTCAGGGCCGAGATACTCAAGCTTTTAGACGCGGGTATTATCTACCCGATATCCGATAGTGAGTGGGTGAGCCCTGTGCAAGTAGTTCCTAAGAAGTCAGGAATTACAGTGGTAGCCAATGAGCATAATGAGTTAGTTCCATCTCGTGTTCAGACGAGATGGCGTGTTTGTATTGACTACCGAAAGTTGAATTCAATGACTAGGAAGGATCACTTTCCCCCTCCTTACATTGACCAAATGCTGGAAAGGTTAGCCGGCCATGCTTACTACTGTTTTTTGGATGGTTACTCCGGCTATAACCAGATTCCAGTGGATCCATCTGATTAAGAGAAGACAACATTCACGTGCCCTTTTGGTACATTCGCCTACCGACGCATGCCTTTCGGGTTATGCAATGCACCTGCTACCTTTCAGCGGTGTATGATCTCTATTTTCTCTGACATGGTAGAGCGATTTTTAGAGGTTTTCATGGATGATTTTTCTGTGTTTGGATCTTCTTTTGAGGAATGCTTGAAACACCTAGCTCTAGTCTTAGAGAGGTGTAAAGAGAAAAATCTCGTGCTTAACTGGGAGAAATGCCATTTTATGGTACAAAGAGGAATTGTTCTTGGGCATATCATCTCCGAAAAAAGAATTGAAGTGGATAAGGCTAAAGTAGATTTAATCTCCAACTTGCCGCCCCCGCGAACGGTTAAGGAGATTCGCTCATTCTTAGGCCATGCTGGGTTCTATAGGCGTTTTATTAAGGATTTTAGCAAGATTGCTAGACCTCTGTGCAATCTCCTTGCTAAAGACGCCCCATTTATTTTCAATGAAGCATGCCTGAAAGCCTTCGAGACATTGAAATCTTCTCTGACCTCTGCACCCATCATTCGGTCCCCTGACTGGAGTCTTCCATTCGAGATCATGTGTGATGCCTCTGATTATGCAATTGGGGTTGTTCTAGGTCAGAGAATTGATAAAGTTCCTCATGTGATTTATTATGCAAGCAAGACTTTAAACAATGCTCAGCTTCATTACTCCACCACAGAAAAGGAGTTGTTAGCAGTCGTATTTGCTCTAGACAAGTTTAGGTCATATCTCTTAGGATCTAAGGTCCTTGTCTATTCAGATCATGCCGCTTTGAAATATCTGCTTTCCAAGAAAGATGCGAAGTCGTGGCTGATTCGGTGGGTCTTGTTGCTACAAGAGTTTGATTTGGAGATTAGAGATAAGAAAGGAGCTGAGAATGTTGTAGCAGACCACCTCTCTAGACTCATAGTTGAATTTTCTGGTGATTCATTGCCCATAGCTGAGACATTCCCTGATGAGCAGCTTATGCATGTTTCCCAATCACCTTGGTATGCAGATATCGTGAACTATCTTGTCACACATGAAATGCCAAATCATTGGTCGAAACAAGATAAGTACAAATTTTTGTCCGAGGTGAAGTACTTTTACTGGGACGATCCCTATCTCTTTAAATACTGTCCCGATCAGGTAATTAAGAGATGTGTTCCTCAGAATGATCAAATGCAAATCCTTTCCTTTTGCCATGATCAACCATGTGGAGGCCATTTTAGTGGAAAAAAAACCGCAGCTAAGGTTTTGCAGTGCGAATTTTATTGGCCTTCCTTATTTCGTGATGCCCATGCCTATTGTGTCGCTTGTGAGAGATGTCAGAAGTTAGGCGGTCTTACGCATCGAAGTATGATGCCCCTTAATCCAATTCTGATAGTGGAGATCTTTGATGTGTGGGGGATAGATTTTATGGGACATTTTCCTAACTCTTTTGGCAATCTCTATATCTTAGTAGACGTTGATTATGTGTCAAAATGGGTCGAGGCTATTGCGTGCAGAACAAATGACCACAAAGTGGTGGTCCAATTTTTGAAAGAGAATATTCTTGCACGTTTTGGTACACCCCGCGCTATCATTAGTGATGGGGGTCAAACTTTTGCAATAGACCATTTGAGGGTCTAATGAAGAAGTATGGATTGATTCATAAAGTCTTGACTGCGTACCATCCACAAACTAGTGGATAGGTTGAAATTTCGAATAGGGAGATCAAGCATATTTTAGAAAAGACGGTAAATCCTAATAAAAAAGATTGGTCAGTCCGACTAACAGATGCTTTATGGGCATATGGTACTGCTTACAAAACTCCTATTGTAATGTCGCCCTACCGTTTGGTGTATGGTAAGGCATGTCACCTGCCTGTTGAGTTAGAGCATAGAGCTTTTTGGGCTATTAGACAGCTTAATTTTGATGATGACCAGGCAAGAACTCATAGAAAGCTCCAAATTGCTGAGCTGGAAGAAATAAAGAATGATGCTTATGATTGTGCAAAGTCATACAAAGAAAGGATGAAAATGGTGCATGATCAGAAGATTCTTAGGAAATCCTTTCACCTTGGCCAGAAAGTCCTTCTTTATAATTCTCGTCTGCATCTGTTCCCAAGAAAGTTGAAATCCAAATGGTCCGGTCCTTTTATAGTCCAACAGGTTTATCCTCATGGGGCCATTGAGATTCAGAATCCTAACGATGGTAGTGTGTTTAAAGTGAATGGCCATCGTTTAAAATCATTTTTGGAGTTAGAAAACCCAGAAGTTGAAGTTATGCTTCTGGAGGATCCCGTTTATCGGGATTGATTTTTTAAGGCCGTGATTCATGTATATTATTATGTATAATATTGTATATTTGGATTTTCTATTTTGCTTTTCTTTGTTCTATTTCTAACAAAAGTGTAGGTTTATCTTTTTCGTTGAGCTCCATTGTTTTCAGGTGATATCTTTTCCTTTCTTATTTACTTGTCTTTATATATTGAGGACAATGTAAGATTCCAGTTGGGGGGTGGGATTTAATTGCCTTATCATTTCACGCACTTCACATGTTGCACTTTGTTAGAAATTGAACAAACTTTTTAAAAAAAAAAAAATTAAAAAAAAAAAAATGCAATGATTCTTGGATTGATACTAAGTTTCCTTTTGTTTAGCCAGTGTGATAACGATGACGCATTCGTCTTAATACTTTACATGTGCATGTTTAGTTCCCCTACTATCATTATTAAGAGAAATTTCATGATTTTCGATCATCATTATATTTGAGCACATGTGACAACTTATGTATAACTAGATAGAAAAGTGAGCATAACTAAAAATTCCTAAAGAACGTAAATGTGGAGACTAAGTAGCCCGTGAGTATTTGAGCCAATCTTCCTATTTGAGGGTTTTTACATCAACTCTTAATTTTTGAAAAGCGTATATCGTTGAATAGTCTCATTATTCTCTATTTTGATTGAACACTAGAAAGGTACGTCCATGAAATGCAATTCTTTTAAGGATTCTTGATATTACTTGAACTGAAGAACTTTAAACCTTAGGAAGTGATTTAGGCCATCTTTGATAGCCTACATATAGCCTAATCCTACCCTTACATATGTATCGCTAGTCACCCTTTTGAACCTTATATATAGCCTTTCTTTAGTAACCCAATCTCCTTACCCTACTCCAATTAGGAGTGTAAACCATATTTATAGCCTACCCTTTTATCTAAGAATATGTTGAGATTATCTATTCTATATACGGGCAATAGTGGAAAGTGAGCTTAAAAAAAAAAAAAAAAAAAAAGATAAAAAAAAAGTGATGAAATATCCTTAGAAATATCAAAGTGAAAAATTTGTATGAGAAAGGAGATGTGAAAAGGAAAAAAAAAGAAAGAAAAGCTCAAATGAAGTCAAAGTTAGCCCGGAGCATTAATTTTATATCTCAATGTATTTCTTAGATCTTTGAATCCTCTTTTTACCCCTTCATTTGATTAACCCTTGCCCTAAGCCTTGCGTTACAACCTAAAAAAAAAAGGTCCTAAAGATCCTTTGGAATATGGTTTTGAGGTGAGAGTGGTGGAGGGGATCCATTTATGCATTTCGCTTTTCTAGTGGGATTTATCCTTTCATGAGACTCTTATTCTTTCATTTATAACGTTTTTCATATATACATGTGAGAGGCATTTGAATTTGAATACATTTACACTTTATAGCCCACATGTAATGAGAGCAATTACACCATATTCTTGAGTGTTTCATTTGTTGAGTGTATGCTATGTGAGGAGTTGAGTCGAAGCATAGTTTGGATGGGATTTGAAAGCTTTGCTTATTTAGATATCAATGATGTTATGTTGTTGTCAATTCACACACAATGAGACTGGAGAGAGAAATATTCTTATTAATCTTGCTAGTTTGAGAACTTTAATATTGCACATGTGTCACATTGATTAGCTTGTGGGTGTTTTGATGTCTTTGTTGAGTTAAA
The DNA here is from genome assembly GCA_021464415.1 of Lonicera japonica. NCBI lineage: Eukaryota > Viridiplantae > Streptophyta > Magnoliopsida > Dipsacales > Caprifoliaceae > Lonicera > Lonicera japonica. Next base: position 18,225 of record JAKCWG010000551.1, on the reverse strand, counting down.
TACATTGGTGAAAGAAGGGAAATAAATTTTAGAGAACCGTTGCATTCAAATTTTGTTGGTATATTCACTGCAAACCATCACGAGACTTCACTCGTCCTCTTGGGAGAACCTTGGGGTTAATAAAAGAATTTTATCTAAAACTTTTGCTTTGCTCGAGGACTAGCAATGTATAAGTTGGGAGGAATTTGATGTGCCAAGAAATTGGTACAATTTACGGCACTAATATATATCTTGAAGAGCATATATTACTACATTTGTTGTGTTTTTGGAGCTTTTCAGGTATTTGGAATTAAATCGAGAAGTTTGCAATTAAAGGAAAAAATGGCTGCGCGCAAGGCCTGAGTTCAATAAATTTCTGGCATTAATCCGTACGGAATTTGAAGAAATCTCCAGAGACGAAAGTTTTAGACCTTTGAGTTAGCTACGCGTGGACGAAAACCTTGCGTCAATCGGAGTTCGGAGCGCAAAGTTATGGCAGAAATACAATCAGTCCAGCAAATAAATAAATTCCAGCGAGAATGGGCCAACTCCACAATTCTTCTTGCGGGCCTTTCTCAGCTAATTCATGCAGCAGCCCATGCAATTAAATCACAGCCCATTCATTAAGAAAGCCCAGCAGCTCATTCATCTTCATCAAATATAAATAGCAGCCGAGCAATCAAATTGGCAGAGCTTTTTCCTTTTATTTTTTTTCCTTTCTTTTCTTTCTTTCTTTTCGACAAAGCAGCCGCAAGTTCCAATTTTCTTCCTCTTTTCCTCTTGCACAATTCTCGAGAGACAAAGCTATGATTTTCTTTCCTTCTTTTCTTCTCTCTGTTTCTTTTTTGTCGATAACTGTGCATATATATATTTAAGAGCACGTCCTCTTCTTCTCATTATTAATTTATTTGGAGTTCAAGAAACAACGGATTTATATAAGAGTGGATTGCTTTTTACAATTAAGTCAGAATTATTATTTTGTTCATCAATTTATCTACGCGTACCAGTTAAGTATTTAATTTATTTATTTATGCATTATTTAATTATGTATTGTGTTTTAATTGTGAACATGCTAGGCTAGGTTATTTTCTAGTGTTGAGGATGAGTATATTTGATTGATTCCCTTGCACGTATTCATGCCAATTGACTCTACCAATTTAATACTTTAATGTCAAAAATAATTTTTCCTATTGAATGCCTATTTTAATTGATAAAAATAAAATTAGATTCTCACTATTTTTTGTTGGATTCACCTTATGATTTGTTGAGAGCGGATATAGGGTGTGTTTTGGCAGATATAGCGAGTGTTTTGATTTTATACATTTGTTTGGCTGTGAAAAAATTAATACTTGAATTTTATAATTTAATTGGGCTTAATTTAATTTATTTTCCGCATCTAATAGAGTCGAGAGACCAAATTAGTGCGAGACAGAGAGTAAAGTTTGCTGGGTATAAATACTAGGAACATGATATCAAATATATGACTCCGCCACCCTAGTATTTTATTAATTGATTATTTCATTAGTATTTTTTATTATTTTATTCGTATTCTTAGTTGATAAATCATCCCAATCACTTTTTAAGCTAGATTAGGAATTAATTAGAATTAGTGAGAGAGATACGTACGTTCCATCCGTCAAGTCCCTAAGTTTCGACCTCGCTCTTGCCTAAGCTATACCAGTATTCGATTCGTGCACTTGCGAGTAATTAAAACATTCACAACAATTGACCTTAACTGTGAATACCCATTTGCAACCAATAGCCTGTTTCCCTGGAGGTAAATCAACCAAATTACAAGTACCATTGTTGTCTAAAGCATTAATCTCCTCTATCATTGCATTATGCCAACCAGGATGAGATATGGCTTCATGAATAGTTTTAGGAAAAGATATTGAATCAAGAGAGGCAATAAATGAACGAGAAGGAGACAAGTGACTATAAAAGACACAGGATGAAACAGGATAAGTACATTGACGTTTACCTTTGCGTAAAGCAATTGGAATATCATCACTTAAAGCTGGGTCTGATGACGAAGGAGTTGGTGTAAGACATGAATCAGGAGATGGATGCCGTCTGGTGTAGACATGATGAATAGGAGGCTTAACAGGAGCTGGTTCAGTGACAGGTTCAGAAGGCAAAATCGTGTAGATTAACCAATTGTCATCCTCCTCCGGATTTCCAGAAGTAGAAGGTGGATAATATGGTGTGTTTTCCAAGAAGGTAACAGCACATGACACAAGATACTTGTCGAGACTAGGACAATAGCACCGATATCCCTTCTCAAGGCGAGAATAACCAAGGAAGATACATTTCAAAGATTTGGGATCCAATTTAGTAACATTCGGACGAACATCCCATACAAAACAAGTACTACCAAAGATCTTAGGTTCAATAAGAAATAATGCTTTATGAGGAAATAAAACACGATAAGGTATCTCGCCATGAAGAAAAGATGAAGGCATGCAATTAATCAGAAAACATGCTATTGAAACTGCATCAGCCCAGAAAGATTTGGGAACATTCATTTGGAATAATAGGGCCCTTGTAGTTTCAAGCAGATGTCGATTTTTTCGCTCTGCTACTCCATTTTGAAATGGAGTATCAACACACGATGTTTGATGAAGAATACCATTCTGAATCATGTAATTTTAAAAAGATGTTGACAAATATTCTTTTGCATTATCGCTTCGTAGTGTGTGGACAGAAACATTAAATTGAGTTATAATTTCAGCACAAAACGCACAAAAATGAGAAAACTTAGAACGAATTTTCATTAAATATAACCAGGTTACACAAGAGTAATCATCAACGAAAGTAACAAAATATTTAAATCCAGGTTTAGACATAATTGAACACGAACCCCAAACATCAGAATGAACTAATTCAAAAGGAAATCTGGCCCCCTTATTGACTCTAGGACTAGAACTAAGACGATGATGTTTGGCATACTGACATGACTCACAATCTAATAATGGCACCCTACTAAACTATGGACAAATCTTTTTAAGCGAAGGAAAAGAGGGATGACCCAACCTACAATGCGCTTCAAAAGCTGAACTGACGCTAGAACAAGCAACGGATTTAGGTATCTAATTGTCAAGAATATAGAGGCCTCCAGACTCATGTTCTTTACCAATAATCTTATTCGTCATAAGATCCTGAAACAAGCAATGATCAGGGAAGAATGAGATACAACAATTAAGAGTGCGAGTAAGTTGGCTTACATAAATTAAATTAAAGGACAACTGAGGTAAATGTAAGACAAATGACAAAGGAAGGAGAGGGGTAGTGGTTACTGTGCCAGCACTAAGGACACAAGATGATGACCCATTTGCTAAGGTGACATTAGACACAGATTTATGTGACTTGAAAGTAGAAAAGATGTTAGAATTACCTGTCATATGATCTGTGGCCCCAAAGTGAATGACCCATTTGGTAGATGAAAAAAGGAGACACGTATTTGGTTTACCTGAATCAGCAATAGCAGTGACAAATGTGATCGGAGTAGATGAAGCTTTCAAAGATTCTTGGTATTGGGAAAATTTGGCAAATTCATCTGCAGAGATAAGAGCAAACTTTTCCGATGTATCATTAGTGGATGCAATGTGGGCAGAATGAGCCTTTTGAGTTCGATACTTGAGCTTTCTACAATCACGCTTTAGATGCCCTAGAGTATGGCAATAATGACACATAACTCCCCCTGAACCCTGTGCCCGGGTCTCATTACCGTTTGATCCTCCTCCGTTACTACCACTTCTGTAATGTGATCGCCCAGTCTCACACTCATTATTTCGACTAACCAGTGCACCACTGTACGGGACAAGCGGAGTTAATGAAGTCATTTCTGTGCGAAGTACCCTACTATAGACGTCTTGTAAGGAAAATATCTCAGTATTGGAAAGAACTTGATTCTTAGTAGTTTCAAATTCAGGGGGGAGGCCAGCTAGAAAGCTCATGACAGCCATCTGCTCCCTTTGATTTTGCTGCACCTTGATATCGGGACTATATGGTAATAGCATATTAAGCTCCTCATACGTTTTTTTAAATTCCATAAAGTAACTCTTAAGCGACCTATCCTGTTTTTCTGCACAATAAAAGGCTTTGCAAACATCATAAATTCGAGAAACATTCCCTTTCCCAGAATATAGAAAATCCAAATAGTCCAGTAATTCTTTAACCAATTCACAATGATTAATCAAACTAATGACGTCACTTTCAATGGAATTTCGGATCTGCAGGAATAATCAAGCATCCTCCCTTAACCAGGTCTGTCTACAATCATCCGAGGGTGGAGCATCAGTCATATGATCGTCTTTGTCAATACTTCGTAGATAAATTCGAACTGTTTTGCTCCAATCCAGATAATTAGAGCCATTGAGTTTGTGGTCAGTGATTTTTTACATCACCGAGATCACATCAGAAACAACTGTGGTCTTTTTATCAGCCATACTTCAAATAATTTTATTTGTAAAGCACGATAGAACAAATAAAATTATAGTAGGAAAACCAAGAACGAACCAATCACAGAGCACAAAATACGAGCATAACACAAAACATCGTCTAGAACCTGTTTTAAATATGGAAGCGAGCACACCTCAGATTTTGGAGTGGGCAACGAAGGTATGAACAAATTTAGAAACGAACTGGCCTTAGATTTGAAGCAAACAGTGGGATAACAAACCAAATAAAGCACACATACGTGATGTATACCTCTGGACGAGTCAAATGAGAGTCGCTGGATGGTGAACGGCGACAGGACGCGCCTCCACGCGTCGGCGAGTGAGACTGGGATGGTAATTGTCTGCGGCGCGTGAGCCTCGCGCTGGTCGTCTGGTCACCGAATTTTGGGGAACGACAGATCAGCTGGTGGTGCTTCCTCCTAGGGGGGTCGTGAGGACCAAAAACCACGTTGGGTAGATGAACACACACAGCCTTGGTCTGCCCAAGAACTGCAGACGGAAACCAAACTAAACCCTAACCAAACGAAACCCTAACCCTAACCTGCGTGCCTCTGATACCATGTAGTCTATAATGAGCATGTCTTATTTCTCTAATGAGAGAATATAAAAACCTTATATACACAATTGCATACACATAATTATGGAAGCTCTACGTAATTAGTACCCAAGATTAAGCTACTTTCCATACTTAATTAGCCTAGCTATTTACAACTTATAACATATACCATCTAAACCTTTCAATTCATGCATTCTCTTACAGATCAAACCAAATGATGTTTAACCATCACTCTCAGAACAAAAAGACTTCAGTTTTACTATTGGATATGTGAGATTTAAAAATCTCTTTTAGTTAAAAAAGGCAAACAAGGCAATTGTATACCAAACTCTATACTACATGATATCTAAAAACTGAAGTGAAAAAATAAAAGAAACAAAATCTGCATCAGGTACAAGAAAAATTGTCAAATGTCTATAAGGAACCAAAGAAGCCCTCCTACTTGCTCATTATGGAGAAAAACAATAGTCAATCAATGACACTCAAACTTGTACACAAAAAGTGTTACGGACATAGTTTCCACATCGTACAACTTCAAAGAAGCAATTTCACAGCGGTTGAATTGAGGAAATAATGAAATCTAAAATGCGGCAAAAAATTGTGAAGGAAAACTAGGTAGAATTGGTTAGCTAAAAAACAATTCATAAGTAATTTGAACTATCTTTCTTGATGTTTGACTGCATAGTTTTCAATGGAAGCAATTTTGATGATACAACTTTGTGTTGACAACTTGGCATTACTATCATGGTATCATCTCTTGCTGTAGTACTTAAGCAAGTAATTTATTGGCTTTGCAGCAAAAATGAAAGGATTGTGCAACATACATGACTGCCAGAGACTGAGCATATACTAATTACTGTTTTGAAAATAAAATAAAATAAACCAAGACCAACAAAGTTAAAAAATAAAGGAAGGAACTATGCAGTAACATAAACACTACATAAAATCTCAAAGCAAAATTCCTAATCCTAAAAGATGCAAGCAACTACAGTAGTGACTGGACTCAAAAGGCAACCAATTTTCCGTAATAAGCAAGATTATGAATGTTCTTGAGCCATTGAAAATGAGGGTCTGGATAACAGAAATTGTAATCAGTAAGCAACAACCAGGAGAGTAGTTGGGCAAATGCATACACAAAGAAACTAGGGATCCAGAGAGAGAGAGAGAGTGAGAGAGAGAGAGAGGATAAATTGCCATACTGAACAAATATTGCTCCCTCCCTGTCAAACTAAGAATCCCACTCTTTCAGGATGTCTCAAAGAGTCCCATACCCTTTTGGGACATAATCCATATCATATTTCAACATAGTAGTAAGTTGTTTTTTTTCTGAATTCTGACCATTGATTATGTTGAAATATTGTTTTCTTACAAAGTAGAAAAGTCAGTGAGGCTCTTAATTTGATATGGAAGGAGCATAAGGGATCTTATATAAGGTCATAAACAGACTTTCAGCAGGTGAGAAGATCCCTACAGGATCAAGAAATTGAGTTAGAAGAACCAACTGAGAAATATGGCCTCAAATCACAGAGTGAATTGTGGTATTTGAAGTTCAGTGTCCTTACCACTGTATCAAGCAGCTCAATCTAATTCCTTTTCTTCTTCCTAGCCACTGTATCAATGGCAGGTCCATTTGCAGGACAAGAAGAAAAGAGAAGAGAATGTGCAGTGGATTAATATGTCAATGCTGCAGAACCATACTCGACTTCACTCAAGTCGACTACATGGTCCTTTGGCTTGTCCACTGCAGTATTTCTGTCTTGGCTGCAAGTGTATTCAGTTTATTCTACAGACATCTGTTTATACTTTATCTCTCCATTTTGAATTGCTTGGTGGACTTTTGGTCTTGTTCACTAGTCCATCTCGTAAATTTTTGGTCATTTCATTAGTGTTTTTTGGGTTCCAGGGGATGGCCTTGTTGTATCCCCCTCTTTATGTATCTAGTTTAATTGTATACAAGACAACGAATAAAGAGAAAACTAGAATGAGAGAGTGGTATTGACAATTGTATGATTACATAGAATCCCAATGTGGGCATATATAGGACACAAATTAAACCCTAAACTAACAATAAAGGAAAGAAAGAAAAAGAAAATAAATAACTAAGGAAAGACTCCATAATTAAAATACCTATCTAGGGTATGATTTGACCAAGACAAATAAACAATATTATAACTAATATAAACAACAATTGATAAAATATACTCCCACAAATAATAATATCTTGATTTCCAACACTCCCCCGCAAGTTGGAACATGTTGAACAAACAAACCCAACTTAATACAAATTAAAGCCAGAAATGGTAGCATAGCGATTAAGGGGATCATCATCAAAAGTCATCTTCACCAATAACCAAAGCCACATAAAATGGCACCACACACAAGGTGTACATTTAAACACCAATCAACAAGTACTTCATCATTCATCACACGAATAATAAGCCGCATCACAACTTCAACACAACATGCCGCTACTACCACATCAACACAACAATAAAAGGAATCTCATCACTCATCCGTCATCCACAATAAACGAGAACCTCCACTAAGGTTCTAAAACGAGGTGCAAACACCTACAAAAACAGGATTATACTATCACGCAAAAACAAATGAAACACCTATCAACAAAGGGCGAAACACCCATTAACAAGGAGTGATGAAACAAATCCTTCAAACTAAGAGTGATGAAATCCTATCAACCAACAAGATGATGAAGTACGTAAAACACTGGGTGTCGATGACAATCAAGCATAATAGACATAAGAGGATGCAATAAGGCTCCAAGAATAATGGAAGGCTACCAAACCAAGATAAAATCACTGACGGTCGTGGGGAGGTATGACTCACTACTGCTGAACTTTGAAAACCAGGGCTGGACTAGAATCTCAACGTGGGTATATATAGGACACAAATTAAACCCTAACATAACAATAAAGGAAATAAATAACTAAGGAAAGACTCCATAATTAAAATACCTATCTAGGGTATGTTTTGACCAAGAGGAATAAACAATTATAACTAATATAAATACCATAGATAAAATATACTCCCACAAATAATAATATCTTGATTTCCAACGTATCTTTTTGGTTATTTATGGCATGACACCAGTCCTCCAAGAAAGCACAAAACTCATCCAATGACCAGTGAAGTGAAAGAAAGATTAACATCACTGGATGTAATTGTTGATGTTATGGCAACTATTGAGTTTGGAAACACGCGTAAAGACAACATCCCCAGATTAGGTAACCCTGATCAACACATTTTTAGCATGTTCCTCCACAACCATATGCCTCAGGTTGTCTAATGTGAATAATCGTGCTAAACAGAAGAAGGTAATTTCATGGAGATCACAAACTTAATGTACTCCTTGGTTGGTTTCTCACTCTCTAGAGTTTCTTAAGATGGTAAACATCAGACAGATGTACTTGGACCTCTACACGTGAGTGAAAATTGTTCCTTGTTAAGAAGCAGAAGTTGATTGACCACACATTGTTAGTTTCTCTGGAATGAGAAGATGTTTATCCCCATGCATTGACGTTTACTAATTCGACAACTTTTGTTTGGATTGGCTGCTCACAGGCTTAAAAGTACGGCACTTCCAGTGTGGGTAGACTATCAAACAACTAGGTAGTGACAAGCAAGACTTCTATCAAAGCATCTGAAAATAAGACAAAAGGTGGGGACCTTTTGTGGATAGTGGATAAAAATAAACGTAATTTCATTGCCACAATACAGGTCAACTCTCCAACTGCAGTAAGTCAGCTCGCTCAGCCAATTCTTTCCCTTCTCAGAAAAGTAACACTACTAGCAGGTAGCAGCAAATCAAGATGTTTTAGCAGTCAAGTAAGTACACACCACCCACATGACCACCCTTCTCCCTCAAATAATTCACTTGTCAAGGTAGTTCTGGCAATTGAAACTCAGTTTGAAAAGCTTATTAATAGGAGTATTTACGTAACAGGAGTTTTACATACATATGCCTGAGCCACGAGACCCAACTGCTTCAGGTGATCTAGATGATACCAAGAACATACTTTTATGGGGAGTTATTTGTCTTGCCTGTGTTGACACGCAACCAGGGGTGGAGGGATGTGGTTGGGAATTACCCTCCTCTAGTTTTACAAATTTGGTACTTAATTGTCAAATTCTTTTGGCATAATTATTTTTGACTAAAAAAATAGCGGTAGTACTAATTTTGCTACCACCCCCCCCCCCCCCCCCTCTCTCAAAACACCCCTAGCCAAAATTCTGACTCCACCCCTACACGCTACTAAGGCTTCCCATAGAATTAAGAAGGAAGATCTTTCACACTAGAAGGCTATGTGCGGATAGTTCTGTTCTTTGGTGGTGAGGAGCTGCACTAGCACCATGTTAGCCGAAGCTATAAAGAAACTCGGGTTTTGAAAGTTGAACTACATGCCAGCCTATACCAAGTAAAGAGGAATTGTGGATTGTTAGATCCAAGCGAAAGGTCGAGATGCAATATCAGTTTATATTCCATGTATTAGCGAGCTTAAACAGGCCACATCTATTAAATTCATGTTTTGCTTATTTAGCCTTACCACTTCCAACATTGAGACTTACACCACCACTTTTCTTTTGCCATTGAGCCTCGCATTCCCCATTTGAGTTGTATTACTCATTACATGGAACAAATATTCCTCCTAAATGGTAATATAACTTACAACATTTATAGCACCTACTATCTAACTATTAAGTTCACCTAAAACCTAAAATGGTAACAGGAGTACAGGACAGAGATTGCATTATTAACATAAAATAACTTGCATGATTTACACCATCTAATTAATCCAACTATTAAGTCCACATAAAACCTAAAATGACAGGATGGAGACTGAACAATTCACATTATTTTACAAAAACTATATGGAAATGAATTTGTCCATTCATATTTAAAGTCACCAAAATATTAAATTTTAAAAACCTAAACAATATTTAAAGCAACTTAACTTTAAACAGGTATTATACTTGAGATGAACAGGCGAAAAAAAAGAATCAATGAGTAAGTGAGAAACTCACCAGTGTCAACCTGCTGATAGAATTCCTCAACATCTGAAACAACAAAACAAAACAAAACAAAAAATTAAATTTACAAAGCCTCAACTTAATTTGATAGCTCAAACTGAACAAAACATACAAATATAGCCAATAAGAAAAGTAAAATTAAGAATTATAAACATTTAAATTTCAACGCCAAAGCTTAATTTGATAGCTCAAATTGAACAAAGCATACAAATAGAGCCAATAAGAGAAAACAAAATGTATTCTCTAGCATTTCTATTCACTTTGGCCATAAAAGTTGATAGAAAAAGATCGTATTGATCGCACATAATCAATTTTAAAGATATCTTAGTCCAATTATTGAGAAGATCATGTTAACGCATACCTATATTCGAAAAGAAAACTCTTAAAATGTATTATGTATAGTACAAATTATTATACAAGAATAAAATAAAAAATATATTTACCGTAACTTTAACATTGGCATGTGTTAACATTTTTCTTATTTAAAATTAACATTTCTTTTTAAGAGGAAAAAAAAATAATAAATATTTTTCTTGTTGTGCGTGTTCTTTTTATTTTTTTCTTTCTATTTTTAATTTTTGTCTTCGGCTTATTTTGTCTATAAAATTTTCATAATAAAATTTGGCACTTAAGGCTCTGTTTAATAGTAACATGGAAAATAAAAATAAAAACAACTAATTTGGGTCAGAAGATGGAAAATAAGTTGAGGCATATGGTGAAATACTCTCTATCTCATACTAATTTTTGTGAGTATATGTTCATCATCTTTTAATATTTTGTAGAAATTTTTTCTCCACCATCACCCAAAAAAAATTTTGCCATGGAAAAAAGTAAAATGCAAAAGTTAATCTCACCACATCTCTCAACTTAATTTCCATCTTCTCACTTAAATTAGTTATTTTTCTTTTCATTTTTCATGTTGCTATTAAACGAAACTTAATAATCTGTTTTTCTTGGCCCTTAGACCTAAAAATAGATGGAACCTTCAAGTGAAACGGTCAAACTGTTAACCAAGTTATATATGTAAGTAAACTACCAAAAATGCCCCTGACATTGATGTCATGTTGATTTGGTTTCTTTAATGGGGTGTGGCTTTAAAAGAAATCAGTTTTGAAGACTTGGACAAACAAAAAGAAAACAAAGGATAAAGAAAGTACTGAAAATAACTATTGCACTAAATTAACATGTGAAAAAGAATAATTATATCATCTTAGTCAAATTTCTTTTTTGTTACAGGTCATCCGAAATTAATTAAGAATTTTATTTGTTTGCTTGTGCGTAATCAATGCATCAAATTGAATCATATTAAATTCATCCTATTCTTTTTTAAAAAAAAGTCTAAAAGTGATAATTTCCTTGAAAATGACAAATAAGAAATTTTAATGGGTTCATGCCTTACAATATTTTTCTTATTATTGGGGCTATTTACTTTGCAATATAGATTTGGGGGTATTTACTTTGCAATATAGATTTTAAGTTAGGATGTGTGACACCTTGTAAAAAAACAAATTTTAAAAATAAATTCTTGTAAAAATATTTGCAAATTAGCATCTTTAAAAATTAAGCAAAAACAAACAAACAAACAAGGTTTAAACTAAGAAAAAGTTAATAGAAAAAATTTGAATGCACAATTCAACGAAAACAAGGGTAACTCTTGATGAAATTACTATAAACGAAAGAATTAATGCTAAATCCCATTTTTCATACTCTCTGTTTTTCATTTGACAAACTTCCATCAAGGATATTAAGCATAAAGGAATTTCTCAATCTCCAAGTTTCCAATGTCAAGCTTCTTGAAATATAATATATTAGTTATATTTGTATTTGTGTGGGTATATATTTCTTTAAATCTTCTATATATTAAATTTGTTACTATAAAAATATTAAATCTGTTACTATAAAAATCTCATAATTTTGTATAATTCTATACATGCATATTTTGTATACATATTTTGTTTTCATGTTTTTATGTGAACAGCTAACCCAACAAATACATTGGCCTAAAATCAGTGATTTCATTACATTTCGCATGCCTTTATTGTGGGTGTCAAAAAGTTAATAAATCCAAAATAGAAGGTGTGCTTAGTCCAAATTAGAAATCCCACTATTGCAATGATGCTAGCAACAATAAATATCCACCGCAAAATCAAAAATTACTTGTAGGTAGGTTCCTCAAGTTAGTTTGGCTACCAATCCAGTAGTACGTTAACCTTTGTGAGTGCGTTTTTTTTACTTACTCAAAGTAGATGAGAAATGGTTACAAAAGATTTACAGGGCTTTAGTAAGCTTCTGGAGGAATTTGGACAAGGTTTCTATAATGGGGAAAAATTTGAGATCCATCCCGTGGGGATTATCTCTTCCTATTTATAATATATGATATGGCTTACATTAGGGTTTTTACACAAGGTAAATTACTATAGAAGATAAACTTGTGCACTACTCCAGAATCACAGCTGTCGTAAACCTTATTCACACTATTCTCGGAGTAACAACCATATTCACACATGCAGAAGTGGATAATTCTCATAGTGAATCATCCTCCTGCTGATAGTCTTCTGTATGTTGGTCGACTTACTAGCTCAGGCTTGAATGATTTACCCTACTAACTTGGTCAGACTGGGATGATGCCCATAATGATCGATTAGTGTCATATGAGATGTTTGGCTTATTTGATCGGCCAAGGTATTTTTGGCCTGGGTAGGTATGGGCCTATAAACTTACTCTGGCAGGCTTTTTAACTATGGGCCAACCATGATTTGGCCCATGGATGCTAGGCTTGGTCCAAAGTATACACATTAATTTTCACCTACCATAACTGCCTTTAAGCACCTAAATTTGGCCCTATTATCGATGTCGAGTGCTTAACTCCAATGTCTAGCTGCTCGGAACATCGGCTGGTAATCGGATATGTTGACCTTGTTGGTCTTAATCTTATTTTGATAATAACAATAATTTAATCATGTGTAATTTAACATGTTCTTGATTTAAGATTATAGCTTTCTTATTTGGAAAATCAAGAATAGTATGATTGCTCAAAGAAAGTTTGACAATAATTATTCAATCAATATCCGATCAAGTTAACAAAGCATTGGACTAACAAGTAGATCAAACTCATCACAATGAAAATCCATGAAGATCAAGATCAAGGATCATATGCAATAGCTTCAATGGAAAAGCTTCAAGGAAGAATCAATTTAAAGAAACAAATCGAAGCATTCGAAGATTCGTTAATTCGATAATTCGTTAATTCGATAATTGAGTGAGTGCTTAGGTATTTTGTAAAGTTTCTTATTTGATGATTATTATAGCTCATACTCTTTGATATATCATTCTTAGATTAATCAAAATCAGTTTGAATCAAAATTTCTTTCAAAACATCATTCTTGCAAAAAAAATCGGTTTTGAAATAAATTCATATTAAATTCAAATGATCATATTTCGAGTTTTTCCGAAAATAGGTGTCTTGGGAACTTATTTTTAAGGTCCCCAAAGCATTAGAATTGATTTTGGAGCTTATATGCACAAGTGCAAAAATTGAGATTTTTGGCCTTTTGACTAAGGCTCACTCAGTCGACTAAGGAGCTTTGCTCAATCGACTGATGGCCTAGAATATACCCATTGGATTTTTGATTTTTACCATTTTTGGTACCAAACTTCTACCAAACCTCAAAAAACAGCTATATCACTTTTGGGACTATATATACACTATCTAAGACACATTTTGACCACCTTGAATCATTCTTATACTCCATTCTTCATCTATTTTCAATATCAAAAGATTCAAGAAATTATTTTTGATCAATCATTCTTATTGAGTTATAAATCTTGATCAAACAAGTAACTCTAGTGTGAGATTCAATTGTATTCTTTAAACACTTGAGAGTTGTTAATTAGTATGAATCACCAAACAATTTTTATTCAATTGTGAGAGGTAAATATCATAGGAAAACAAGAAAGTAAATTCTTGTTTAGTATTTGTGAGAGGTAAATCTCATAGATTAGCAAGAAGGATTCTTGTGAGAGTATTGCGGTATAGTAATACTTGTAGAGTGTAGTGAAACAACAACACTTGTAAAGGTTTGATCTTCACCCGGAAGAAGATTGGAATTAGTGAAACTTCTTGGGGAACTAACCGAGCGCGGACTATGGTTTGGTAAACCAAAACCATGAGGACAAAAAGCCTTGGACTTTCAATTGGTTTAATCTTTCTAACTCAATCTCCTTATTTGATTGCTTATATTGATTGCTCTTGTGATTGATTGATTGTGATTGATTGATTGTTTATTGATTGATTGATTCTTGATTGATTGAAATTACTTTTAATATTCCTTGAATACTTGTTTAACTAGTTAAATTCTTACATTTGAAAAGTTTTTAATTCCGCATTAAGTGTTTTTAAACCCTATTCACCTCCCTTCTAGGGTTGAAATCCGACCAACAATTGGTATCAGAGTGTGTACTCTTGTTTTTTATTTCACAATCTAAGAGTCCTCGATCATGTCCTATTATTAAAGAACCAGTCTTTCCGAAGGTGCTCTATTTATAGGCCACCATTGTTTCATGGCAAAAATTATAACTATTGAAAAAATCGCATGTGTACATTTTTACAAGCAAATGATTTTGAACAATGGAAGGTTACACTTGTTGGACCTTATGAGATTAAAAAAACCGACGAAAGGGGAAATGTTATTCCCATGCTGTAGACACCCCGATCCGTGACCCCCGCAAGAACCCTAACGACCTTCGAGAGGTACTATTTTTAGAGTTTGGGACCCACCCGAGCACCCGAAATTGCCCCAAAAGGTTTTGTTAGCCAAACAAACATGTTTTTAAAGTGAAATGTCGCACGACAAAGTAGTATGTCGCACGACATACTCCATTGTGTTGCGCGACAATCCCCCCTGACACCAGACTATCCACTATCTGACACATCAGTCTGTCAGAGACACCACTTCAGCCGTTTGTCGCGCGATATAGTACACATTGTCACGCGACACATGCCCTTTTTGGGGAAGTGTCGCGCGACAATCCCTCTCCACCACTATAAATAGGCAACACCGCCCCAAGGATTAAGGACAGAACTGAGGATTGAAGAATTATTGGCTTATATCTGATTTTCTAGTATTTTATCAAGCACTCTCGATTATCGTCTTACTTTTGAAGAATTATCGAATCTATTCTCGACACTCAACGTGTCCCATCTCTTGAATCGAATTCTCAGAAATATCTGAAGAAGGAAAAGATATTATCGCCGGAGATCTCTCTGCCGTATTATATTTTCTTTCTTATTACTATTCTCGTCAGGAAGGTAAAGAAAGTCTCTTATAGTATTTAACATTAAGTATCTGTGTACTTGTTTTTCTTCTGTTGTTTTGTCCACCTTTTATTTGAATGAACTTATTGCCAAGTTACAAATAGTCTACTGTTTTCAAAACAAAAGACCCTGATAAAATCATTTGCAAAAACCAGAAAAGTAAGTACATTATCATCCGGATAAAAATTCTATTTTCAAAACCCGGACCGGTAAAACCTACTTAGGAATTAAAAACCTGATATATCCTATCTTTTTCATAAATTGTGATATGTCTGGTAGAACCCCCCTCAAGAGTTCTAATTCCATATTAAAATTAGTCCCGATACAAAGATCCAAACTTTTTCAAAAGAAGTCAAAACCCGAGAAAAATCGTCATTATCTGAGAAATAAAACGGGAAACTCTCTATAAAACAACTTTTGTCACTTGTATTCACGTCTTTCAAATAAAACATTGGATCTCGGAACACAAAGGTTTTTATCCTTTTCCTCGTTTCCCTAGAAATTAGGGTTTTCACTTGCAAAGTAGTAGACTGTCAGTAAAAGCATCCAGGTTCTTCAACATAAAATAAACATCTAAGACCACTAGAGATCGAAAGGGCGGAACGGGTGCTTAACACCTTCCCAATTCGTAACATAGTTTTCGAACCCTATAGAACCCTGGTTTCGTAGACAAACGTGTAAAGAAAGGCTTATTTGTAGCCTTTCTTCTTACACAACTATTTTGTCCGTTTTCTCGTAAAACGTACTGGCGACTTTGAACGAACCCCCTTGCATCTAGAAATAGGATAAAGGAACACCCGATATGAATTATCAAACTGATAGACGCAAATGGAACGACGGAATCCTTTCCGACGTTTCAGACGCCCAAGAACGGAATGAGACCCGGGGTCGCATTTGCGGATTCTCACACAAGCGTATATCCGAATACAATGAGCATGATATTAAGAAAGTTCAATTCATTGCTAAAGCTTTAAATTCATTACATTGTGCATTGTCTATGGATGAATACAACAAAATCTCTAGTTGCAAAATTGCAAAAGAGATTTGGGACAAGCTTGAGGTTGCCCATGAGGGAACTTCTCAAGTCAAGGAGGACAATATAAATATACTTGTCCATGATTATGAATTGTTTAAGATGGAGCCTAACGAGTCACTTGCTTCCATGTATAGTAGATTTTCTATTCTCACTAATGCTTTGGACCTTCTTGGCAAGGTTTATTCTAATGAGGAGAAGATATAGAAAAGTGCTTAGGATTCTTCCAAAGATGTGGAGGCCTAAGGTGATGGCAATTCAAGAAGCTAAGAATCTCAAAACGCTTAGCATGTATGAGCTATTGGGTTATCTCAAAACCCATGAGAAGGAGTTGACAAGAGAAGAAGGAGAAGAGAGAGCAAATCCTATGACAATATTTGTTCTAAAGCCAAATGAAAGAAAAGATGAAAAATGAGATAAAAAATGCTCAACAAGAAAATATGGAGACATGGCTCTCATTTCTAGGAAATTTGAGAAATTCCTAGCAAAGAAGAAATACTCATAAGGGAAGATCAACAACTATCCCTCATCCTTAAAGAATTCAATGATAGATCAACTCATCCTAAAGTTGACAATGAGGAAAAGAAATGCTTTCATTGTCAAAAATCAGGATATTACAAGTCAAATTGTCCGGTTAGAAAAGATGAGAAAAGAGAGAAGAAAGCAAAGGGGGCGAGCTGCACAAAAGATTGAAGCATGCTCTCAAAGAACTTTCAAGTGAATCGAAAGAAGACGAATCCAATACCGATTCAAGTGATGAGGAGACAACACACCTTTGCCTTATGACAAAAGATGAGGAGGCATACAAATCATTGCCTCATCGATGAAGCACTCTTGGAGTTACCATTTTCTCTCCGTGGCTTTGATTCATTTTTGATGTTGCCATAGGGGGAGAAAATGTGTGTTGGTGGCAATCAATGTTGGTAAGACTATTAAATGCTTTATGTCTTTAACGTTGATAATTGTTTTTTTTTGAAAACCTTATTTGAGATCAAAATTGTTTTATTGGTTTTAAAACTATCTCAAATATATGCAATGTTTTTTACAAATCATTTATTTTGTCTATGCATAAATTGAAGGGGAGGATATTTCAATTATTCATATGCTATTTATACTTGTTATTGAAAAACACATTAATTTATTGTCATCATAAAAAAGGGAGAGATTGTTGACCTTGTTGGTCTCAATCTTATTTTGATAATAACAATAATTTAATCATGTGTAATTTAACATGTTCTTGATTTAAGATTATAGCTTTCTTATTTGGAAAATCAAGAATAGCATGATTGCTCAAAGGAAGTTTGACAAGGATTATTCAATCAATATCCGATCAAGTTAACAAAGCATTGGACTAGCAAGTAGATCAAACTCATCACAATGCAAATCTATGAAGATCAAGATCAAGGATCATATGCAATAGCTTCAATGGAAAGTTTCAAGGAAGAATCAATTTGAAGAAACAAATCGAAGCATTCGAAGACTCGTTAATTAGATAATTGAGTGAGTGCTTAGGTATTTTGTAAAGTTTCTTATTTGATGATTATTATAGCTCATACTCTTTGATATTTATATGCAATGCTTTTTAAAAATCATTTATTTTATCTATGCATAAATTGAGGGGGTGCATATTTCAATTATTCATATGCTATTTATACTTGTTATTGAAAACACATATTAATTTATTGTCATCATAAAAAAGGGGGAGATTGTTGACCTTGTTGGTCTCAATCTTATTTTGATAATAACAATAATTTAATCATGTGTAATTTCACATGTTATGGATTTAAGATTTTAGCTTTTTTATTTGGAAAATCAAGAATAGCATGATTGCTCAAAA